>CM071958.1:28212500-28350000 GCA_036784905.1 Acrossocheilus fasciatus
AACATTTATTAAAACATGACATCAGGGTAGGCCACTCGTCATGTCGTGAATCAATTTTTTGAACCGGTTTGAACTGTTCGAGAGAACCGATTCGGATAAAAGAGTCGGGCTTCCCAAGCCTGGTGTTGGCGCCGCCTGGTGGCTAAAATCACGCATGACCCTCGGCTGGACATGGAGGGAGGAGCCCAGCAAAGCAGACAATCAAGTCCAGTGTGCGCAACCACTAACATCAGCAAAAGAACAGAATAAAGACATCTGCGTCAACCGAGATCAAACCATGTCTTACCAGGGCAAAAAGAATATCCCAAAGATCACTGTAAGTTCATGCATTTATATTCATATTTCAATGCATATTTTGTTTAAGGGTGGGCTTGATCCGTTTCTAACAAAAGCTGTAGAGGAGTAAATTTCAGGCTTCAGGCGTGTCAGAGAATGTGGGTTAAACTGATAGTGAGGAATTGGGACTGATTACAGTTCAGATGTGTTTTTTAATTTTTAATTTTTTGTGTGTGGAAGGAATCATATTCCAAGTGCAGTAAAATGCCTAAATAATTAAGCCTCAAAAATTACATCGTGGTTGTGTCTTTTATCATTACAGGTTACAGATTGTTACAGTCTTTTCCGAATATTGTAGATAAAAGGAAATGTTGGGTTGAGTCTGAGCCGGTGTACTGCAGCAAGAAAATCACGCCCATAACTGAGCATGCTACATACTACATACTACATACATCCAGCAGCGCACAATGACCTCAGGCTGGTTTTAAAAGGATATTTATAAAGCTCGAGTGCGTGTGCATGGGTCTTCGAGAGGTTTTTCTAATCATTTGCAGCGCAGTGTTGCGGTTTTTACAGTGATGTTCTTTGTCTCGGAGATCCTCATGGTGCTGATGCTGTTAGACTGCGCAGTCCGGTCGCACAAGCATTGCACGGATTTCGCACAGCCCAGTATTTGCACTTTCATATTGCGATTTTGAAAAGACGTGTCCAAAAATGTGCAATGATCGCGCAAGAGATTGTCATATTTTAAATGTGTCGCTGAAGAGCGTTTCTCTCGCGTGCTGCGCGGAGCAGAGAGATGAGGTGTGGTTTTCTCTTTCTCTGACTGACGCTGCTGTCAGATGCTCTGGACATCAATATTATTGTTCAGCAGTGACCTACCCAAAAGAGCCATCCATCTCTGCACATTAGCATCAGGCCTGCAGACCTGTCTGAGTGCACAGTGCTGTCGCTTACCACAGGCGATCGTTTTGTTTGCTCCTTCAGCCCAGTTAGTAAAAACTATCCAAAATCGCCTTTTCGGGATACGAGGCTTCCAGAGGGTTTAAAAGCAGTCGTGCACCTTGTATATTTGGACTTACTAGATGTTATATATTTAAAACTTACTACTTTCGAATGTGAATGAGATTGCTTTTTTCTCTATGTCAAATTTCTGGTAAAACCCTTTCTGGTATGTTTTTGTAATAATTTTTAATTTTTTATTTCATTTTATTTTTTTTTGCAGCTCTGTTGCAACCAATCACATGCATGACAAATCAGATCGGTTTGTATTAGTCCATAAGCCTATAACGAGTTTGCCCGCCCCCTTTTGATTGACAGGGAATAATGAGCTCTCATTGGCTGTTTTTTTAAATAATCGGCAGCTGCCCGATATTGCAGAAATTACTTTTATCGGCCGAAAACCGCTAGTTATATTGGACTTTGTGTATATAATTTAGTGCATACAAAGTTAGTAAGATTGTTAGTATTGGCTGTATAAAGCAGTGCCATTTATTCCAGTAAGATGAGTTAATAATCTAGCCAGCCTTTCACTTTAAGTGCATCACTAAAAAGGCTGCTGGACAAGTAGATGCTAAGGATGCTGACGCCATCATAGTGCAGTGCCAGATAATACATTAATATATATTATGGTGCCACATGATTAATGCATATTACTTTAGCATTGAAATGAAATGTAAAAGAAGACTTTGAAATTATGGTGATACCAAAAATATTCCAAAAATATTTTTAATATTACAGGTGTGGCACTCCCATGGAAAAAGCCGTTATGGACACCAACGGTGTCACAAATTAATTTTGAATTCAACTTCCAAAAGACAAAAAGAAATATTTTACATTTGATGTTATTGTAGGTTCAAAGTCACCTTTTAGTGGATTTTGCTGTTTTAAGCCCTAAATATACCATTTAGCCTATGTGATCCATGCAAGTGGTTGGAGGAATTCATCCAAAATTGTACAAAATATGAATTTAACAACACAACCAAAGAGTTTTAGCATTTAATGAGATATGTATTGTATATTGATTTATAAGCCAGCCTTTTGTGGAAATGATGAGTGCTATAGGGAATCTGTCACAAAATGTGCTTACAGTCACAGAAATAAGGTGCAGGTCAGCCTCTTTATAATACATGAGAAACCGAATCAATAGGATATTCGTAATAATCTGTAATAGCATGTGTGTTCTAGCTTCAGTCCATCATGAAGAAACCGCAGTAATTATTACAGTTAAAACTGAAGTTGTATTATCAACAATAATACCGTATTAACCCAAATATAAGACGACCCTGATCTTTTTCAAGATGTAACTTTTGGAACAGGCTTTTTGAAAACCAAATCTTGTGTTTTATTAAGAAAAAACCCCACATTATTTTCATATCGCATGTTTTTTTTCCTATTTTAATATTTGCATTGAATGTATGGTAAATACTGGTAAAGTGTACCAATTTTTTGATATACCATAAAAATAACAGGTAGCCCATTTGAATTATATAACAATTATGCTATCCATCTTATAGTAGCCTACCAAAATTTAATTAACAGTAGAAGTGAAATCTTATTGTAGTCTTCAAATCTGGGTTTAAAATCACTTACAGAGGAAGTTTGGTTCCATCAGGCAAGCTTTTCTTTTTCTTTTGTTTTCACTCGCGATCTTTACAACACACAATACATTACTTCTGTGCACACTCGTTTTATGCATATTTGGCGCCACCTATTGTTGTGGGTGTATTATGTCAAAGTCTAGACCCTGAATATAAGACGACCGCGTTTTTTCAGATGTATTTCAAAGAAAAAAAAACATCGTCTTATATTCGGGTCAATACGGTAGTTATTTTCATTTGGGATTGGAAACGGTTTTATAGTCGCTGTTTTCCATAAAGCAAAGCAGGATGATCACTTGCAGTCGAGATCAGTTGCAAGTTTGCTTGGTTCATTATAAAATGTAACTATTTATAGGCTACTGTAAAATTACAACACTAGACGTGGACTTGTTACTTGTGTCCCCTCAAAACAAAAGCATGACGCCCCTGACTATAACATCCTGGATAACTGGGGCGTAGCGCAGGGTGGATGTGTTGAAGTCTAACAGAGCTTGGTCATCATGTCGATGGGTGAGCTCCAGTGTTTTGACTGTTATGTTGGCAGAAAAGAAGAAACTCTCATGAGCGGATGGTAAATATTTTGGTCACCAGGCAACAAGGCTGCAGCTCTGGATGCATGCAGAGAGGTTTTCTTCAGTCCCGCACAAGCATGGCTAATGCTCCACGCCTTAATGTCCTCTGGCTCAGCGGTCTTTGGCTGTGTCTCCCCCACTCCCTATATAACACACTTAACAAATGACAGCACTGTTTGCGTGCACGGCTCAGATTGGACTCTGGCATTCGTCGAACTGTCTGTCCCTCAGAGTCAATACGCTTTCTGCACATTTACATCTTTGCTTTGTCAGCATCCTGCTGAAATCCCTCAGTTTCTTGTCCCAGAATGTGTCCCTTTGTTGTCTTTCATATGGGAACATAGATTTATTGAAATTAATCATGTATGAATCATGCTCTTTAGATGTAAGGTTACATAGACTTCGTGCACCTATTTTTGTAGTTCCACTCTGGACTTATATAAGCTTCCTGAATGATTAGTTCAGTGCTGCTTTTATGTGGCATTTTGTATCTACGCAGAGCGAGCTGTGCATTGTAAAAGCACTCTTTAACATGATTTAAAATGCTTTTTTGTGGGTTTCAAAACACAAAATGGTTCCTGTCGAGTTGTCTTTGTTAAAATAATGATGAGACGGTTCCCTGTTCAAGCTTACGCTGTCTTTTGAGTTCTGAGGTGACATGCTGTTATGAACTGATTATTCAGAAAAATGTCACTCGGGTGATTTTGACCCTAAGTTGAAGTGATGCATGGAGCTACAGCAGCAAATCTCACATCGTGACTGAATTTTAAATAGCAGGACTTTAAATTTACTTTAAACTTTAAGTCGTGTAGTGAACGAAATCAGTTTTGCAAGGCTTGGTAATGTTAAGTTTGGTAACACTTTAGAATAGCGAACACTTATTCATGATTAACTATGGCTTTTCCCTCAATAAATTCCTAATTTGCTGCTAGTTAATAGTTAATAATGCGGTAGTTGTTAAGTTTAGGTGTTGGATTAAGGATGTAGAATAAGGTCATGTAGAATAAGGCATTAATATGTGCTTAATTACTACTAATAATTAGCAAATATTCTAGTAACATGCATGCTAATAACTAGTTAGGAGACCCTAAAATAAAGTGTTACCTTAAGTTTTAAGGCTTTTTATGCAATAGAAATGTAAAAGCCTGTGCCCTTCAAGTCAAATTTATTTACAGTATATAGCACTTTTCATAATACACATTGTTTCAAAGCAGCTTTGTTATGATTTAAATGTTTATAACTTCACACTTTATAGTTGCGTTTAGCAGATTAGAGCTGGGTGATAATATAGTTTTGCAACAATACAAGCAATCAAGCAGTTGAGATTTGCAGTATAATGTATACAGTATGCATGCGGCTAAAGTTGAACATACTTATATATCCAGCTTTATATGAAGAGCATCATCCAGTGGAGACACAGTGAAACAGCACTGATGCAGTGAGTGATTCATAACTCCCCAGACAGACCGACCATATGCATATGAGCTCAATCGTTTATGTTTTAAAGTTGCACTCAGGGTTACTGCGATATTGATTTTTATGCAATGTGTTTTTGATTCTCGGTGTTCATTGCATTACATTGCGTGATTTATTACATTTGTATGTCCAATGACAGAGGATCTTCTGAGTAATTGATAGTAAAATCTGCTGTTGATTATTTAGCTATTAGTTTTGATGTTTCACCAGTTGTTGGAGCCTTAAACTGAATGATGTCTGTTTGCATCCAGTCCATAAATTCTCCAAAATTTGTTTCTAGAGCAAATAGTTGTAGAAAAACAATCTTGCGGCAATGTTTAGAACTTGTCGCTGCATGCACGTGCAACTAGAATTAAAACTATTTACATTTTTGCAATCTAAATATAATTATAAAGTACGAAAATGTACATTTGTTTTACAGTCTAAAGTATCCTCATTCTCTCTGTCTCTCTTTCTCGTGTTTTCTCAGAGTGAGAGGCTCCTGATTAAAGGCGGTCGGATTGTGAACGATGACCAGTCCTTCTATGCAGACATCTATATGGAGGATGGAGTTATCAAGTAAGCTGCGTTCACATGCACACATATACAGTACAGCCGTACTGGATCTAAATATAAATGTAAATGCATGCTATGCTACGTATGAAAATGTTTAATCAAAATGGCATAACTCATGAGTGGATGTGTTACATTGAAAATCTTTTGAAAACAATTTGATTTTATTTATTTATTTTTAATAAATGTATTTTACATGTATCAAATATAATTTTTACACATATAATTTTTAAATTGTGAATACCTTAATTAGAAAAATTAATGTTAATAATATACAAAATTTTAGTTATTACATATATATATATATATATATATATATATATATATATTTTTTTTTTTTTTTTTTTTTGACAGCCTTAACCAATCTCTCCACGTAATAAAAATATCAAATTACTGATATTTTTAATATTCTGACCATTACTCAAAATAATGAGGGTCTACAGGCATCTACAGACCAAATATTTTTTGGTCACCCTTTAATTTAAGGTCCAAACAAACCATTAACTATGACTTTTTCTAATTTGCTGCTTATTAATAATCAGTAAGGTATTTGTTAAGTTTAGATATTGGGTAGGATTAGGGATGTAGAATATGGCCATGCAGAATATGTGCTTACTAACTACTAATGAACAGCCAATATGTTAATAATAAGCCTGCTAATAAGCAACTAGTTAATAGTGAGAATTGGTCCATAACTAAAGTGTTGCCAAATTTTTTAGTTATTCATAATATTTTAAATATTATTCTCATGATAATGTTTTGCAGTTCTGTCCCTTATGATCTAAGAACAGTTATACCACTGGAAAAAAAAATAATAATTTCCTCATCCATCCATTAACATTTATCCCATAGTGTAATTAAAATTCGTCTTTCTGAATTACCATCTTCTGTTAACTTCAAGGCAAATTGGAGACAACCTGATAGTCCCAGGAGGGGTGAAGACCGTTGAGGCCGATGGGAAGATGGTGATTCCTGGAGGAATTGACATCCACACCCACCTACAGATGCCCTTCAGGGGAACAACCACTGTGGATGATTTCTCCCAGGGCACCAAGGCTGCTCTTGCTGGAGGAACCACCATGATCGGTGAGATCTGTGGAAGATTGCCACGTTTATCTGCAGAGTGCCTTGAATTGAGGGGATAGTTCACCCAAAAATGAACATTTGCTGTTAATTTACTCAACCTCTGGCCATCCAAGATGTAGGTGACTCTGTTTTTTCAGTAGAACAGTAAAGAAGATTTTTAGCTGACATTTAGCAAGTCAGTGGCTACTGTCACTTGAGAGCCTAAAAAATATCAGGCGAGACAAAATTAATCAGCAATATTTTGATGTCTTATGAAGCGAAACGATCAGTTTGTGCAAGAAACTCCACATTATTTAGTAGTTTGTTTATGTAATCATGCAGTGACGTCAAGTTCACACAATTACATTATTTAAGCACCCAATAATGATGGGAAACATGGATGTTTCACATATAAAGTTAATAAACTAATCTTTATCAGCTCAAATATATATATATATTTAATTTTTTTTATTGAGTGGAAAGTACAAACATAATTATTGAGACAGCAGACATAGTGAAGACAGTCCACATTTTCTTTTTAAACTTTTACAACAAAGGAAACAACAGAAAAAGATCCCCCCACACCACACCCCCACAAAAAAAAAAAAAAGAATTGAGGAGGAAACATGATGATTCAAAAATTCAAATCAATTCAATCAGCGGGTTTGAAGGTTTGAAGGAAGTGAAAATATGTTATAAAAGGTTGCCATTTATCATGAAAAGAACCATAACTGGCATGCCGAGAATATCTTAACTTTTAGATGGTGGTTGAGGAGAGACACCCCCACATGATTGTAAAGCGCTTTGGGTGTACGGCAATAAACAATAAAGCGCTATATAAATGCTTCATTCATTCATTCATTCATTCATTTTCCAACTTCAAAAAGTACATGGTATCCACAAGCCACTGCGAGAAACCTGGAGGTTTGTTGGACTTCCAAAGAAATACAATCCGTCGTCTAGCCAATAAAGAAGTGAAGGCAAGCACATCTAACTCTTTAGATGTAAACTGAGTCCAAACTCTAGGAACCACAAAGATTGCAGTAGTAGGGCAGACATCAACTTTTGGACATAGTCTCAAAATAATTGTTCCAATAGTTACAAAATACTGGACAGAAAAAAACAACAACAACATATGACTCAGATTACAGGGTGACATGTGACATCTATCACAACTGTCGTCAACACTGGAATAAATTGCGGAGAGTCATGGTTTGGAGTAATGAACCTTCTGCAGTATTATAAACTGTGAAAGTCGAGCACATATTGAACTTGAGTGAATTCTATTAACATCAGCTCAAATTTTAACACATTTAGAAAAGAGAACTGGTAAGAACTGAATTAATATTGTTGAGTTATATATCTTAATTTATTCCACCAAAACTGCTTTATACGGATTAAATCAGGAAGAAATATATCTTTAATGTAACAATGTTGGTGTGTTTTGCTGTGAAGCTCTATGCTTCACAGAAAAAAAATGTGTGTGTGTGTGTGTGTGTGTGTGTGTGTATGTATGTGTGTGTGTGTGTGTGTATGTGTGTGTTAATAAAAAGGGATAAACATTGACAACAATAGTAGGCTTCCGGCGACCACACAAAGCTCCTGTATGCGGCCCACGGGGGAAATTCTAGTTGCATGGAAAGACAGCAGGCCTTTCTAACCGCTGCAGGCTACAATCATGAAGAAAAAGTGACAACAGCTGGAGTATAACAGTGGCCTGTTGTACAGTAAACACTGTGTTTACCAGGGACTGTTAGCACTGATTCATTTTAGAGTAAATATGCAGCTGTATACATCCCTTTGTTCCCAGAGGAAGTGTGTGCTAGATTATACATGCAGATAATATGGAGACAATGAAGAAGCAGTGAAATATTGAGAGGCTCCTCACTGAATCTGATTGAATGTTCCTGGCCTAATGGTCCGAAAATATTAGCAGCAGTAATTCAGTATGATTCTGGGAAACACATTCTGATTCTAAAATGATTCATTATATAACTTTTTTATTTTTATATTAATGAACAAGTTGACCAATTTTGGATTAAGTAATTAGAAATGATCAATGAATTAATACAACTGGATGATATTTAGTTAGGAACTAACTAAATATACAAAATATACAAGCAAATATAAATTATAGTAATGAACACAAAGTAAGTATATGAAAGTTTTCCAGACACGGACAGTCAGTGAGGGATAAAAAAAAGAAATAAAAAAGTGCAGAATAGATTCTAAAGTTTTCAGAATTGATTCAGAATCATTAAAAAGAGCCTCATGGTGCATCAAGGAATCTTTTTTTTTTTGTTTGTTTGTTTTTTCCTCCCACCCCAGAAAATACTCTGAAGTTATTATTGCAATTATATTTAAAGCAATGAATTAAAAATTTAAGTAAACAAAAATAAATAAATGTAAAATACAATCAAGTTCCAATGACTCAATCATCAAAAAAAATGTTAATAGTAATTTAAATCAAAAACTGCTCATGCATCTTTGTTTGGACTGTTATTAATATGCAGTGGTTGCTTCTCAGTTTAAATGAAATGAGCACAGGCAGAGCCTTAGTTTGTTTATATGAAGAGATTTATTGGTCCCACTTTATATTAGGTGGCCTTAACTAATATGTACTTACATTTAAATTAATCATTTGGTACAATGCACTTATTGTGTACATACATGTTTTTACATTGTACTTATATTTTTAAAAATACCTATATGTAATTACATCTGTAATAAATTTTTGTAATTACATTTATAATTACACTGTTGACCCGTCCCTTACACCTTAACCCACCCTTAAACCTACCCATACCACCAAACCTGTCCCTAACCTTACCCGTATCCCCCCACAATAGCAGAAATAGTGTTTTGCAATACAATATGAACACAATAAGTACATTGTACTTATTTTTTGATGTAAGTACATAGTAGTTAAGGCCACCTAATATAAAGTGTAACCGATTTATTTTATTTGGATTATTTATTTATTTGATTTGGGATTTGTTTTAAAAATTTAGTTTTGTAATGTGACATCAGTCAAATTAACATATAAATGTGCTGCATTTTGTCTGAGCAATAATAAAAGCACTTCTTTTCATTTATAATTTGTCTTAAATCTTATTTTATGATCGTAAGTATCGTTTAGTATCGTGAGTCGCATCGTGAGTTGAGTGAATCATAACGTCCCTAGTTGGTCTGCATAATCATATATGAAAAATAGCCTTCCTAGATGATTCATACAGCTTTATAGCTCCAGTTTAGTAAGTTATTTGACAAAAATATGAGCTGTGTTGTCTGAAGAAGCCTCTGTCGTGTGTGTCCCCTGCAGTGGATCATGTGATCCCGGAGCCAGGTTCTAGTCTGGTGGAGGCGTTCGATCGCTGGCGCGAGTGGGCGGATGAGAAAGCATGCTGCGATTACTCTCTGCATGTGGACATCACCCACTGGAACGACAGCATCAAACAAGAGGTCCTGAGTCTCATTAAGGAAAAAGGTGGGAGATCTTTTACTACTATTACACATTTTTAAGATTGCTTACACACCAGGGGCGTAGCATCTGGGTATGCAGGGTATACAGGTGCATATGGGTTGGATTGAGGGCCCGCCGAGCCGAGGGGGGACTTTTAATTGAAATGAGGGAAGGAATAGATCCCTGCACAGGCCTCAAATCTAGGTCCTAGTCCTTGTCCCACAGCTTATCAGAATTCTCAGCCCGATAATTTTCTCTTTTTACACAGATGCTTTTGCAGCCATTAAAATAGTTCAGTTTTGGTTTTTAATAGCAAAGTGGTTATATTTATTTTCGTTTCTTTATTAAGTTAATTTAGAAATATGTTTTGAACATTATATGTTTGTTAAATTCAAGTTTTTGTTTTTTAAAGTAATGACCAAGTGGCCAGCGGCAGACAGAGTTGAGCATATGTTTGATCAATTTAGCCTTCTCAAATCAACACGACTTGCCTACAATAAAACCTACAGACATAAAACACTTCATGCATTTCACATTATTAATTAAAAATTGGCTCACTTGCATTTTATTAACTCTTTCCCCGCCAGCGTTTTTTTAAAAAGTTGCCAGCCACCGCCAGCATTTTTTATGATTTTCACCTACATCTGACGGCCCTCAGAATATTTTCTGCTATGAATATATGAACATATTATATATCAAAATAAAGAACCAAGCCTCTCCTTTTAAACAAAAAAAGACTATTTTATTCTATCTTCATGTGTTCATGTTTTATCACCACTTGAATGCACATAGGTTTCATCAGAAATGCAACATTTTGGACAAAAAACTGAGAAAAATACATTTTTATCAAAGTAGTGCATTTTCAAGCAAAATACATTCAAATGTCATATTCTTTCACCTGTAAATAATTATATGAATAATTGAAATTGCATTCAATAAACAGAACAAACACAGGCTACATACATATAGATACATATACATATACACACATATACATACATATATAGATCACGCACACACATGCATACACACACATGCATACACACACACACACACACACACACACACACACACACACACACACACACACACACACACACACACACACACACACACACACACACACACACACACACATTCAGATTGACAGGTTATCGGTCTATACACGACACAACAAAAGATGCTTCTGTATCTGAAAAGGCATCTCACTCACTGACTACTTCGTCCCAGTCAGATTCAAAATGGTAAAAACATGATCTATATGTATGATCTACATTTTCTCTGATCCTTCCACTTATGATCGTCTTGTATTTGGACCTGGAAGACCCGGAAGTCCCGCAACTCATTCAGGACGTTCGCTAGGGCTTTCCTTACCGTAATATGCCTAGAACACGTATTGCCGTAAAAACTTGTCAATGGCGGGGAAGCGTTGTCTCTTAATTGATGAGATATCTCGTCAATGGCAGGGAAAGAGTTAATAAGAGTAGAAACTTAAAATACGCTGTCATTTTTGCTCATAAATGCACTTTCTGCCGTCTCGGTCTTGAACAGGAGCGCTTCACAACGATGAACCGAAACTCAGCGAATACATGCCTCACAGACATAATAAAAATATCTATAGAATGCTTTAAATTACTACTTTAAAATAAAATAATTCAAATGGAAACAAAAACTCTTTCATTATGTAATCCGTAAAGATGTATTTCTCTCTAAAGGCACATCCAATGAGGAGATGGCGAGTCAGGATCGTCAGCTTCATCTTTGCGACACTGACTCAGAAAACACTAGTTTATTAATAAAGAACTCAAGTACCTCTTTACTATTTTTAACCATTTTCTTTCCTGTTTTTTGGGCTGCTGTGCCAAGATTGTGTTTGCATGCAACACAAATAGCCTACAGCGGCATTTTAGTGCCACGTTGAAAAATAACTAACTAAATAAATAAGATTAATGTCATAATATTTTAAGAATAAAGTCAAAATTACGATAATAAAATCATGTTATGTTGCGTGAAGTTGGAGCCCATAACGTCTGGGGGGTCTGTACAAATTTTTTGCATATGGGCCCAGGGCTGACACTGTTACACACACAATTTCTGAAATTATGGCTCCTTTTGTCTAAACTCTATAAACAAAACCACAAAACATGCACACAACATGCAAAACATTACGCATCTCTTGCAAACACTTCTTTCAAAACTATTTTAACTCTTATAAAGATGGTGTTTTTGCACAGTAACTCTACAGCATCAAATGATTGGCCATATACACACCAAACTACATGTGGATATGACAAATGTAAAACACTACTATTTTGTGTTTTTTTTCTTGTTCAGTGTGTAGTGGAGCTGACTTGAGCTGTATTTTTGCAGACTAGGTCTGAAGATTCGCATTATGAGTGAATGGTTTCACTGAGTGGGCTTCAAGTACAACTTTTAGTGTGTGATCAATTAAAAAAAAAACCTGTAAGCCCTTGACCAAAGAGTTTAAGCATCTATATGAAAATAAAAATTCTGAATGGTTAAAAAATGGTCCATCATACTAAAACAACCCTCTGAAGTTATAAATATAAGCAGTACAACATCCCAGAGGGAATGTGTTGTGATTTGACAAGTTATTTTTGGACTTTCATTTGAACTATTTCTGAAAATGATGCTGCTTTATTACAGCTGAAGCTACAAATGAGCATGGAATATGTTCTGCTGCATATTACTGTGTGCAAACTAATGTGCTTTTAGTACAGTAGAGCATTTTATTTATTTTGAAAAGGATTATAATAAATCGATATTAATAGTGACATTTATTTTCAGGTGCAGAATTTTTAAAAGCAGATTTTTATTTTTTACTATCTACTTTAAAAGTCAACAGAAATCATTCCACATCTCTGGTCTTACTGAGCGTGATTCAGCACTTTATATTGTTTAATGTTTTTCCCCATCCTGGTATTTTCACCATTCAATTAATTGATGATGGATAAAATCCCCACCCTACTTTTTTGTTTTCTAGTTTGAGAATTAGAAATGCATAACATTATGGGAAAAAATAAATAAATGGTTGTGAATGCTGGCAGAGTTTATATTTTCTGATTTATTTGTTCTGTCCAAATAGGAGTGAACTCTTTCCAGGTCTATATGGCTTATAAAGACCTCTATCAGATGAGCAACAGTGAGGTAAGCTAAATAAATTATTATAAAGAAATTGTAGTTATTATTTATTTATTTATGTATGAATTTATTTATTTGTTCGTTTGTAAAAACAGAATAGTGATGTGGAAATACACATTCATTCTGATCTGACCCTTTGTTGGTGTAACATAATATTGGGTTTTGTGTTCTCTCAGAATTGTTCACAAATCTCTCCTCACAGCATTTTATGTAGAGTAATTTATCCATTTATTAATGAGTATTTATATGTTGGTGCATATAAAAGTACTATGTACCAATATATACATTTTATTCTCCCATTACCTCTTTTTAAGAAAAATGCCTTAATTTTCTTTAAAAACAAGATTAGACTAGATTTCCACCGCTCATACCGTTTACTTGATCGCATTGTTACAAAAAAAGTTATTTTAAAGCTATTTTCACTCTATTTTTCTGTGTGTGTATGAACAGCTTTATGAGATCTTCACCTTCCTTGGAGAGCATGGAGGAATTGCACAGGTCCACGCTGAAAATGGAGAAATAATTGCTGAGGTATGTGAACCTTATGAATGTTAAAGGGGTCATGAAATGGAGAATCAAAAGACGTTACCATTAATGTGTGTCATCATCGTATGAAATCAAGGAGGAGTCCATCGATCGCAAGAGCCATATTGCTGTTAGCTAAAGAAAGAGCATTTTTGGTGCAACAAAACTTTGCAAGATTTATAAACTGATCTTGAGAATCATGATATAAATATCTGAAACTACATTTCAGCAATGCAATTTATGACCCCTTGAAGAGTCATAGCAATGCAGTTTATTTAGCTTTACTCACTACATTGGGCCACTTTTAAATTCCCTGTGTTTAAAGAACGTATTTTCCTTTCTTTGGCATATTTCATGTTGGAGCATGGCATATCAGAGAACTCATTCCTTTTTTCAGTAGTCAGAAGCTGTTGTTATTAGATGGATGGGGCATTTAATTATTCTGCATTCTTTCACCAATCTGGTCAGGGATATTGTTCTAAAATATGCATATATGAATATAAATATGCGCCCGAGCTGCTGGCATAACACATTGTTACCAGTGCACGTCTCATTTTCTGTCTACTTTACTGTTAAATGCTTTCCTTCTGATGACAATGACTGCAATAAAAATAGCTTTTCAGTCATCAGAGATTCTTTCTTCTTTAAGATTAAAAACAGAATCTATTACAGAAGCACTTAGGTACAGTAAATGTTGAGTGGAACTGGAACCAGAATCAATAAAACCCTCTCTAGTTTCTCTGTTTTGTGAGATATGTACAGTATGTGGCCATGCACAGTGTTGGGTAAGTTACCTTCAAAAAGTAATTAATTACTATTTCTAATTACGTCATCAATTTTGAATTACTTGAATTACTCTGTCTGAAAAGTAATTTAGTTACTCAATAAGTAACTTAATTATTAAAATCGCTAATTAGGCTACATCTTAAAATCCCTATAAATCTTAAAGCAATAGAAATTAAACTCTTTATTCTTTCAGTTTGAGTCAAACATAGAATAGTTTAGCCTTTTAGCTTTAAAACAACTGTAATACTTAAACATTTTTATAAAAAATGTAACTTTCTTTGGTTAACAAATAGAAATACTCTGCAAAATATCTGAATAACAAAAAAGCTTAAGAAAAGTTAAACAATACAAGATGGCAAGATGTTCAGGAAAAGCCCAACTAGTAAAATCCGTACAGGTTTATGTAAAAATAACACGTTAACTAATGTAGGTAAGAATAAATTACAGAAACGATCTCCTCCACTGAATAAAGCCGTATCAGATCGTGCTGTTCTTCTGAGGTTAATTACTCATAGCAGGTCGTCTTTCAAAAACGATAAAAATTAGATGAGTCTTGATTTTATTTTTTTTATTTTTTATCTGTTTTTTATTTTTTATCTAGATGAGGGCGTTTGCATGCATTTAATGAGCTCAGATATGGGAGAGACTGTACCTAGGTTTCATACTGATTACATAATCAGAGAATATTCGTTTTCGATTTGAATTCGTTCATTTAAAAGTAGACGTTTCAAGCTTTCTATAGACATATTTCCCATGTCTCTGTGCCAAGTATTCGCTGAGTTTGTGATGCGTAGAAAGTTGCTCACGGAGACCTAGATGTCAGAAAGTCTTTTCTGTATCTGAGTATTTAAGGTTTCTTTGTGAATCAGGAAAAACTGAAAGTGAACGCGCCGGTGCACAGAGGGTTAAAGACGCTGCATTCAATTTTATCTTTAGACGGTAAATTTAGATTTCAAATTCAATGTTGATTTTAGAACTGTTGAAATTATTTACAGTATTTAACGCAAGTACTTTATAAGTAACGGTAATTAAATTACCTAAAAATGAACAGTAATCCCTTACTTTAATTTTTCGGTGGATAAGTAATTTAATTACAGTTACTTAGTAACACGTTACGCCCAACACCGGTACATTACTTTTAAGGCCTCTTTATTCTGTAACCATGTATTCCTAAAGTGAATTAGATGAGAAATACAAACCCGATTCCAAAAAAGTTGGGACACTGTACAAATTGTGAATAAAAAAGGAATGCAATAATTTACAAATCTCATAAACTTATATTTTATTCACAATATAATATAGATAACATATCAAATGTTGAAAGTGAGACATTTTGAAATGTCATGCCAAATATTGGCTCATTTTGAATTTCATGAGAGCTACACATTCCAAAAAAGTTGGGACAGGTAGCAATAAGAGGCCGGAAAAGTTAAATGTACATGTAAGGAACAGCTGGAGGACCAATTTGCAACTTATTAGGTCAATTGGCAACATGATTGGATATAAAAAGAGCCTCTCAGAGTGGCAGTGTCTCTCAGAAGTCAAGATGGGAAGAGGATCACCAATTCCCCCAATGCTGCGGCGAAAAATAGTGGAGCAATATCAGAAAAGAGTTTCTCAGAGAAAAATTGCACAGAGTTTGAAGTTATCATCATCTACAGTGCATAATATCATCCAAAGATTCAGATAATCTGGAACAATCTCTGTGTGTAAGGGACAAGGCCTAAGACCTTTGTTGAATGCCCGTGGTCTTCGGGCCCTCAGACGACACTGCGTCACTCATCGGCATGATTCTGTCATTGACATTACTAAATGGGCCCAGGAATACTCCCAGAAACCACTGTCGGTAAACACAATCCTCCATGCCATCTGCAGATGCCAACTAAAGCTCTATCATGCAAAAAGGAAGCCATATCTAAACATGATCCAGAAGCGCAGGCGTTTTCTCTGGGCGAAGGCTCATTTAAAATGGACTGGTCCAAAGTGGAAAAGTGTTCTATGGTCAGACGAATCAAAATTTGAAGTTCTTTTTGGAAAACTGGGATGACATGTCATCCGGACTAAAGAGGACAAGGACAACCCAAGTTGTTATCAGCGCTCAGCATCTCTGATGATATGGGGTTGCATGAGTGCGTGTGGCATGGGCAGCTTACACATCTGGAAAGGCACCATCAATGCTGAAAGGTATATCCAAGTTCTAGAACAACATATGCTCCCATCCAGACGTTGTCTCTTTCAGGGAAGACCTTGCATTTTCCAACGTGATAATGCCAGACCACACACTGCATCAATTGCAACATCATGGCTGCATAGAAGAAGGGTCCGGGCACTGAAATGGCCAGCCTGCAGTCCAGATCTTTCACCCATAGAAAACATTTGGCGCATCATAAAGAGGAAGATGTGACAAAGAAGACCTAAGACAGTTGAGCAACTAGAAGCCTGTATTAGACAAGAATGGGACAACATTCCTATTCCTAAACTTGAGCAACTTGTCTCCTCAGTCCCCAGACGTTTGCAGACTGTTATAAAAAGAAGAGGGGATGCCACACAGTGGTAAACGGCCTTGTCCCAACTTTTTTGAGACGTGTTGATGCCATGAAATTTAAAATCAACTTATTTTTCCCTTAAAATGATACATTTTCTCAGTTTAAACATTTGATATGTCAGCTATGTTGTATTCTGAATAAAATATTGAAATTTGAAACTTCCACATTATTGCATTCTGTTTTTATTCACAATTTGTACAGTGTCCCAACTTTTTTGGAATCGGGTTTGTACGTTCACAGGTCAAGCAGTGCTGTGTGTTTCTTTAATGAGGTTAATCCCAGGATATTTCAGTGAAGTCCTTGCCCTCTGTCTCTCTGATGAGTGGGAGGATACGGTACTGTTTACAGTATACTGTCTGTCCTGAGTTTCTGATCATCTGGACGTGGTCCCGCTGGCCTCCATTTATTACAGACGAGGTTTCTCCTCTGCGATTATCTATGAACTGCAGTTACTCTGCTCACTTACATCGTCATTCTGTTGAGATTCTGTTGAGATTAACAAAATACTGTAGTTAGGAATACTGTAAATTTTGTATTATTCACTCACTTAAAACTCACACATGCTCTTATTTATTTATTTATTTTTTCTGTGAAACACAATAGGAATAGAAGAACTTTCATGCTTTTTTTTTCTCAATAAAACAGCAATTCATAGTAACTGTCAAGCTCCAAAAAGGTTTTATAAAAGTTATTCGTATGACTCTTCCTTGAAATAAAAGGCCACTTAAGTGTCATTTCATCTCATGTTTCTTAACACACTTAAGTAAAAGGGCTTTAAAATGTAACTTTTAAAAAGCACACTTTGTAAAAATCTTAAATTAAAAACTGTACTTTTATTTACATTTTAAATAATTTGTTAATTATTACAGTTTTTCTCAATTGCTAAAACACTATAACCGGGCTTTTGAACTAAAATTTCAAAACCATAATGCCATTTTTCAAAAAGCACACCCATTTTGCTGAACTATGAACACTATTCCACTGCTTTAACACATGAGTCAGATTAGGTGAACTGTTACTGTAAAACTCTACTCACAAATCCCTACATTTCTCAGCGCTTACACCATGTGGTCATTTAGAAAGCACTAGCGTTCAGTATTGTTCACTCAAGTCTGCACAGTTTGAGCTCAATTAGCACACAATTACTCAAGTGGAAACACTAGGAGTCAAAATTTATCACACACCAATCAGAACCTTCAATGAATAGATAAAAGGGCCAAAGTCAGCTTACAGTTTTTCTCAGTGGCTTTGGTGCATTTCTCGAATCAGAATTTAATCGAATCATGTTGCTCAAAATGTATTATATAGTTCTCTGTGCAATAGTCTTATAGTCCCTTAAAACTTCAAGTCATTAGTTGGTAAATGCAAAATGGTTGATCTAGTTGTCATAAACTCTCAAGCATATTTTCTACACATTTCTATTAGACTTTTTGTAAATTTGCCATGAATTGTGCAAGTGAATCTTGACCTTCACTAATGAAGAGAATACAGATCAACCAATGACAAACCAGTTCTCTGAAATAGCTCAAAGATACATCTCATGAACCTTCAATCAGAAAGCATATATAGACAGAGGACAACACAAGAGTTACAAATTCTGACAATGGATGCACATCCAGAAAACGATCAGGGTCAACAGCCGAGAGGAAGAAGAGGAGTAAGGATGCTTGTTTTGAATTGATCTCATCAGTGTGTAAGACTGTATTGCAGTGTGTGTGTTTTTGAGGATTTGTGTGTCATGTCTGAGAGCAAAGTTTGGTTTTTCAGCAAGATTGAGTTGTTTTGAGTGAAGAGCGTCATTTTGACCTGAATATAGAAAGTTTGAGGAATTGAGTTAGAAGTTATGGATTTGTGTGTAGAGAAAAAGAAGCATAATTTCAAGAAATGTGTTTAAGCAATCGAGATGTAGTAGATTGCATCTATATCATTATAACTGTGTATAGTTACAAATATATCTAAATACACAACATACAAGTTTCAATAGAAATAACATTACGATATATTTAATTTAATTTAATTAAAGGGGAATAGCAAATCCAGAGTCACTCATACCAATCCTGAACATTGCAAATACTTTTATTACTTTCATTAATTATAAAATAGAGCAACATTTCTGAAACGCTGTCTCAACAAAGCCATTATTACCGGCGGAGAACTTTTCCCGCCTCAATATGTACAATTTCCAGATTTGCAGCCTTTTCATGCTGTCTTCATAATGAAAGGACAAACTTTTGGACTTAAAGTACAAATAAGTTTTGGCATCTTTGGATTTGACGTCTCGTAACAATTTCCTTAAGCTCTACGGTATTTAATAACAAGTGATATGCATGCTGGTTTGGAAACCAGACATTGCTCAATCATAAGATATTGTAAAATAACAGTTAGGCTCATCTAAAGAACAATGTTATTTGGAAAGCTAGTTGTGGTCACATTATATTATTCACTGTGATATGGAAAAGAGCCGATCTTCCTGAAAAAAAATGTTGGTGTTCCTCAAAGTAAATCATTTCGCAGTTTCCTTGTTTGGATAAACAGTTCCTTTAATGACATTGTTCATGCACCACATATGTTAAAAATGCATGCATGTAATACAAGTACAATGCAATGCGGAGCTCATCTCGTCTGTGTGTTGTTCAGGAGCAGAACCGTATGCTGGAGATGGGCATCACCGGACCCGAGGGACACGTTCTCAGCCGTCCAGAGGAGGTCAGTGAGCACAAACACAGCTGTATGGGGTTTCGTTAGTGCTATAACATCACTGCATGCCCTGGGAAATATATGTTTTTCAGTTCTCAATGTAAAACTCACTATAAGACACGGAACTTGTATTAAATCAGTTGCAGCAATCTGATTTCATGTTGAAAATTGTCCTGTCCCACAGATTTAATTAGTCTGGCATCAGTCTATCAGTGATCTTTCGCAGACATGATCCTTTATCTGGCTTTATTGAGGTCAGCCAAGAAAGTGGGGAGGGGAACTAGATTTGTAAGGCCTTTTAGCTGTGCATAAAACTAAATCCAGAGAGAGTGTGTTTGTGACTGTGTATCAGCTTTTGAGTTAGGCTGAATCTGTGTGTGTATGTGTGTGTGTAGCTGGAGGCTGAAGCCGTGTTTCGAGCCGTCACTATTGCCAGTCAAACCAACTGTCCACTCTATGTGACCCGCGTGATGAGCAAGAGTGCTGCTGACATCATCTCGCAGGCCAGGAAAAAAGGTACACAATATCACATACATTTAAATCCTGATCAGCAATCAGTTTGCCCTAGTAAAAAAAAAAGAGTATGTTTAAAATGCATTTATTTCAAATGAAATACAGTTCAAATCTATTACTTTATTTACTGACTTCAAATTCTAATTAAACTTTATTTGGAGTACTACTTGTGAACAATGCACATTTCTCAATATTTAGCCTAAAATGTGTTTTAATGTCACTATTGATGATGATTGTATGATTTCTTTAAATGCAAGATATTTAAAGTGTACCTGAATTATTCTTGCAATAGCTGCACTGTAGAACAATCAAATATACTTCAGTGTATTTTTAGTTGGACTTTTCACTATTTCCACATAATTAAAGTGCATTAAGTACAAAATGAGTTGTTCCAATTTAGCAGACTTTAATTATACCAGTTTAGTATACTAAAAGTACAATTGCAGGGTATTTTTATTAAGTACATAAATATGTAAATGTATCTGTAGTATACTTAGCATGAACTAAATGTAGTTCAAATACGGTTTAGTATATTTATTGGTAAATCATGAAACAAACAAACAAACAAACAAATAAGGTAGCACTTTATTTTAAGGTGTCCTTATGACACGTTACATGTACTGTACTTACTATTATAATAACAATAAATTATGCATAATTACATGTAAGTAACCCTAAGCCAAACCTTAATCCTAACCATATAGTAAGTACATATACTTAATTAATATTACTCAGTACTTAAATGTATAATTACACTGGAACAAGGACACCTTAAAATAAAGTGTAACCATAAATAAATTAAAAAAAAAAAAAAAAAAAAAAAAATATATATATATATATATATATATATATATATATATATATATATATATATATATATATAAAATCATTTAACAATAAAAGCCTTTAAAGTTTAGAAGAAATGAATGTCTCATAATGTGGCCAATTCCAAACAATATCTATCTAACAATATGAATATCAATGCCTACATTTTGTTTGAATAATGGACAGAATCTATTCTTAGTTCAGTTGTCAGTACCATTAAACCAGTACAATTCCACAGTTGTCGGCACCAATTTCAGTACTATAGCAAAAACTGTTGCAAGTATATTTTTTATTTAAAGCCGCAGTCCGTAACTTTTTTGGGTTAAAAATGATCCGAAATCAATATTTGAGCAAGTACATAACCAGCCAGTGTTCAAAACCATCACCATACTTCAGCGCGATTCACAGCGGTTAGCTTATAATAATGTTTTCTAATTCGTTTATAGCATTTTCTCACAGCAGCTTGAATAATTAAATTTATTATTTTGAATTAATAAATTGCAGCTGCAATTCCCGGTTTTCAAACAGAGATGGCGACAAAGAGGCAAAACTTACGGACTGTAGCTTTAATTATTGAAATTAAAAATATTAAATAAATAAAATTAACGTTTACTGCTATTAATAAGTAAATAATATGTTAAAACATTAGCATGTAGACGTTAAATATTGTTCGATTATGTAATTACGTTGCATTAAAAAGATCAAATGAATGTAATAAAATGACAAAGAAACACAGGTAACAGAACGAGTGTCAGGTCTGTGGTTATCACGAAAACAAACATCACAATTTCAGATTCAGTCACACACTTTAATATAGTCGTACCTCCTGAAACTTTACAGTGTGTATTTAGTAGCATGAAAATAAAACGTTTATTTAAATTATGAATGGGTTGTATACAGAAATCAAAACGCGCCCTTTATAATCAATGAAGCTGTGTGAAAATTACCATTACAATAAAACAAATCTGTACTGCGCAATGAATCTCGTTTACATCATGTTTATGCTTTTTGTGTTATGAAACAATTTGCAATTTACTTCTGACTTGAAAGACTCTGATTGGCCATTGTCCTCACATGCTCAACAAACATGTCTCTGATTGGCTACGAGCTCTATGCTGCAAAAACACATTGTAAATACAAACCTTTGACTTTCTTCACAGAGCGTTCTCACAAATTTGTGAATGTTTAAAAGTAGCTGCTGATTATTCGCTTATTATGTACTTATGACAACAGGATTTGTAATATTTACCACGTTTCATATATAATTGTGTGAATACAAACAATGTTCTGGAGAAGTTTCAGAGTGAGCTGAGGTTCCTGGGAAACTAGGTGCAGAACACGATGAAATGTCTGAAAAAATAAGAAATCGCAGCATGAGCATATCAGCAGCGTAACAGATGTCGACTAGTTTACACATCTCATCTGAGTTAAATAAACCTCTGTTGAGTTACACTCATCTTTGACATATATATTCATGACAGTAATTACCTTCGGTTGGATACAACTGTGTGGCATGTGTGTAAATAACAGTTTAATTATTATAAATGTATTATTATTCATTCTTCATTTAATTATATGTTAGCTGTCTATACATTATTTGCACTCTATGAAATGTTTATTTTATGTGCACTGGCCGTAAAGGTTCCACAATCCATCATTATAATAGCTCTTGCTGTTTAGTTACTGTAAATCATTCAGATGCAATGCTCTTGCTATGAGAGAAAGTCTTTGTCTTAACAAGTTAAGTGTTGTGCGACACAGTTTTAGAGAAGTGTCAAGTACTCAGGAGTACAGAAACCAGCCGATATTATTTTAGACAACTATGGTTTTTCAAATGCAGATAAATAAAAGTGTAAATGTTAAGGATGTAAACTAATTAATGGCATGATATGCCTGTGATATGAAGTTTCTTCTCTGGCTTTTATTTGTGGACTTCAGTTCAGTTATTCCCAGTGTAGATTCTGTAAAATTGCATAAAGAAATAATTCAGCCAAATAATTCACTTCTTTGAAGTGGTTGCTATAGCGTTCCCAAAAGTGCGGTGAAATGTTTTACAGTCTCTATTACGATATTCATCACTTTTCTGGTTTGTTCAATTGGGTGCTTAATCACTGTCACAAACCTGCGACATTCTAGACTTGGCCTCTTTATTCTTTCAGACTGTCCTGAATGGAGACTAAAGCTTTGTGTCAGTGAAGATTTATAAGTTAGTTCTGTGCAGTTCCATCCTCTCAATGCTTTTAATGAGTTTTGCAAAGGTCTTTTACTTGCTATAACAAGCATCACTGGTTAAACTGCTCATACATAGGTTTAGGGATTTGAACAAACCCCTAATCATATAATTCATCCCACACCGTTTGTGCTCAGATCATGGGGTTTATGGAGGAGAAGTGTGCTGGTACTTTTCTGAACATTTGGACGCATGATTTTTGGCTGGAGGACAAAGGAAAAAAAAATTATTTACATTGAAGGTCATATTTAGACCAGAAGATCATAGAGAACTGTTTATTTCTAGGTAATGTGGTGTTTGGCGAGCCGATCACGGCCAGTTTGGGAACCGATGGGACTCATTATTGGAGCAAGAACTGGGCAAAGGCAGCGTCTTTTGTGACCTCACCACCCCTCAGTCCTGACCCAACCACTCCAGACTACCTAAGCACCCTGTTGGCCAGGTAAACACAAGCATATCCTAAAATATATTACATCATTTTACAATACAGTTCTGTCAGTTAGTTCTTAACCGGTGGGCCTTTTGACTTATAGACTACAAAACCATTGACTAGAAGTCACTGATTAAAAATATGAAAAACAAAATAATTGATATTTTAAGTTTATTGTAAAATATTTCACTGATGGACTGGCCATCCATCCAAGGTGTGTCTCTACTTATGGCCAGAGATGCTGGGATACACATTTTAAAAATAATAATAATGTCAAAAACATTGTTTTATCTGAATCATCCTAACTGCATAAATGTTTACCACCAAAACACTACTTTATACGGGTTAAATAAGGTAGAAATATCCCTTTAAAGCACCACTTTGCTACACTTTGCAGTGTAGGCAGAAATTTGTATACACAAATGAATTAGTCATTGAATTATTCACTCAATTTAGCCACTGAATAATTCAATAATTTAGTCTTTGAATAATTCAACAACAATTTGTTCAAAACTGCTGGGGATTCATTTATAAAATGTGCACACACAGAGGTTTGATCGAAGTGTGTGTGCAACAAAATCCACACTATTTTCATATTTATAAAAAAACGGTCTTTGACATTGAAAAGTGCTTTGTGGCAAGTCAGGGTCTAAGCAGGCGTTCACACTTTTTGCATTTGCAATTGATGATTTTCACATCTGAAAGAGGCACAAAATATGTGTATGTTCATTCACTGAATCACACGTACGCACATTTGAGAAATGATTGTAAGATCAATGTGGGATTATTTCTACACAACATTTTATAAATGAGGCCTCTGGTATACAGAACAGTAACACTCTTGCTCATGTGATACCACAGCACTTCATCTAAGACTGTAGCACAGACCCCAACAATCTGACTTGTTATAGCTGTAGTATTTATTATTTTAGGCTAAATACCATCAATTTCAAATTTTTGTCTTTTACATGTACAGTACAGTCAGTGAAGTATTGTGATGTGTCTGTGTGTTTCAGTGGTGATCTGTCAGTGGTGGGCAGCGCTCACTGCACATTCTCTGTGGCTCAGAAGGCCATTGGGAAAGACGACTTCACTCAGATTCCTGAAGGAGTGAACGGAGCGGAGGAGAGGATGTCCGTCATCTGGGACAAGGCTGTGGTGAGGATCATTCTACTTCACATTCTCAGATCCAGAAAATATAAAATATCTGAATATTTACTCAATACATTAACTCTTTCCCCACCATTGACAGAGTTTTCCAGCTTTCCGTGTTTTCACTGTTATATGGTAGGGGGCGCTATTGGACATCTTTTAAAAGAGTACTGAATCTCTGGATCAAACCTTAGAGTGTAAAATAAGATGGACAAAACATCCCAGTATGGCTGCTGTCATCTTGCACCAATGACATATTTTGAAACCCGAGTCTGTGCAGTAGTGATTCGTTTGAAGCGTGAGTCTGCGCAGTAGTGATTCGTTTGAAGCGTGAGTTTGCGCAGTAGTGATTCGTTTGGAGCAAGAGTCTGTGCAGTAGTGATTGTGAGGTGGAGCCATGGTATCAAAGTCCCACCCAAACTTCCGCAGACCCAAACTTCGTTTGACGCGTGAGTCTGAGCAGTAGTGATTCGTTTGGAGCATGAGTGTGCAGTAGTGATTCGTTTGAAGACTGAGTCTGCGCAGTAGGGATTCGTTTGGAGCATGAGTCTGCGCAATAGTGATTCGTTTGGAGCATGAGTCTGCACAGTAGTGATTCGTTTGGAGCATGAGTGTGCAGTAGTGATTCGTTTGGAGCATGAGTCTGTGCAGTAGGGATTCGTTTGGAGCATGAGTCTGCACAGTAGTGATTCGTTTGGAGCATGAGTCTGCACAGTAGTGATTCATTTGGAGCATGAGTCTGTGCAGTAGGGATTCGTTTGGAGCATGAGTCTGCACAGTAGTGATTCGTTTGAAAACTGAGTCTGCGCAGTAGGGATTCATTTGGAGCATGAGTCTGTGCAGTAGTGATTCGTTTGGAGCATGAGTCTGTGCAGTAGTGATTCGTTTGGAGCATGAGTCTGTGCAGTAGGGATTCGTTTCGAGCATGAGTCTGCGCAGTAGTGATTCGTTTGGAGTGTGAGTCTGCACAGTAATGATGCATTTGGAGCGTGAGTCTGCGCAGTAGTGATTTGTTTAAAGCGTGAGTTTGCGCAGGAGTGATTCGTTTAGAGCATGTGTCTGTGCAATAGTGAAGTCTGAGGCCCCCCTCCCAATCCGGGGTGCATCGGAATATTGGAAATATTTCTGTTTTAAACCATGAAGGCGAGCCAGTGGATATCACACAAGCAACGTGCAAACTTTGTATAAGACTTTTGCCGGTGAACATCTTTCACCATGAGAGTGAAAGTAAAAACTGACGACACAGTGCGTGCCCTGCATGCCCATCCGTTACGCCACTGAAAAATACATCAGTGTGATAAGAACTGCCTAAAATGACAGAAACCATCTTTGGGAAAAAATTTAGTTGATTTGTAATTTGATTATTTAGTTTTGCTCACGTCCCATTTGTTTACATGGTGAGGGCAGGGTTTATGACCTATGCTGCAGCCAGCCACAAGATGGCGATCAAATTGTTTAAATTGTTTTTCGTTTAAAATGTTGCTGCTTTCATGCAACTTACCCATATTCAAGTGTTGATGAAAAAGAATGCATGAAGCTAGAATAAAACGGGTTGTTTTGTTTAAAAGCAGAGGCTCCATTCTTTCTTTTTAAAAAAAAAAAAAAAAAAGAAGCATGTTCAGATATTCATACAACAAATTATTTGGGGGCCATGAAATCTGAAAAAAATGCTGGTAGTGGCTGGCAGCTTTTTAAAAAAAATCCTGGCAGGGAAAGAGTTAATTAATTCATTTGTACCCTAATGTAGATGTGAAAATAGGGCCCTAAATCTTATATACATTACCTTCTTCTCATAAGTGTACCAGTAAAGCTCCAAAATAAAGCAAGCACTGTGTGTGATTCTCAGTTGTCTGTTT
This sequence comes from Acrossocheilus fasciatus, assembly GCA_036784905.1. Taxonomy (NCBI): domain Eukaryota; kingdom Metazoa; phylum Chordata; class Actinopteri; order Cypriniformes; family Cyprinidae; genus Acrossocheilus; species Acrossocheilus fasciatus. Next base: position 28,239,227 of record CM071958.1, read on the forward strand.
TTCCTTTGCACAGGTCACTGGTAAAATGGATGAGAACATGTTTGTCGCTGTGACGAGCACCAATGCTGCCAAGATCCTCAACCTTTATCCACGCAAGGGTCGGATAGCTGTGGGATCAGACAGCGACCTGGTTATCTGGGACACAGACGCCGTCCGGACCATCACTGCAAAAACTCATCATTCTGTAGGTGCTCTTTAAATAAATCCAGTGAACGCACTGCATACTCACATTTCAGAGAAACATCTAAACATAGAGAGGGAACTGAAGCTGACCTTCACTGACCTTCCAGTTCCTCTGAGCAGAAATAGATGCTTCTAACGAAATCAAACTGTGTGTACATACAGGAACCCCTCGTAAATAAAACCGCTGGATAGAAACAGGCCACAAAAACAGGAGATATCTGACAATCAGAGTTTACTTTTGTTGCCTTATTAAGTCTCAGCAGACCTTTATTACTGCAGGAATGTGTTGATAAGTGAGAGAAGAACTGCAAATCTGCAAGCATCACTTTTAATGAACCAACCACTAACACAAAGGTTTGTGCAATAGATTTAAATGATATCGCTTTTTGAAGTTTGCCATTACTTTTCAAATCAATTACATATTACAGTTTCACTAATCAATTAGTGAATTTCATAAAGAGAATTTATTATGGAAATGATATACTATATAAGAATATACTTAAGTGCAAACTGAATGTAATGTTTTCAGACACTTAACTGCATGTTATTTACAGTTAAATAATAAATAAAGCACTATAGTTTACATTTATATTAAAGGCAATTAGTTAGAACTCTCAAAACTTGAGTGCTTTTTGAATCTTTATATGTAATTTCATAATTAATTTCATAATTACTTCTGTTGTCTTTGGAATATTTTCATGATTACACATATGCAATAATGAAGTTGCAATTTAGTACATTTAAAATATAGTAACTTTGTGATACTCCACCTCATCTGTAGGATAGAGTTCTTTATGATCTTTCACACTCAAGTCAAATGCCGGTACTTTTTGACCTCCTCGTATGTCCATTTTTTTCAGCTTTGCCTTATTTTGTTATTATTAGTATTTTCTTTCCGTATTTCTAGCACGTATTTACATAGAAAAACGATGGAAAAGTAAAACATTGGAATTGAAAATCATGTGTTCTGTGTGAACAGTCCCTAAAGCATTAATATGTGCTTTATAAGTACTAATTAACAGCCAATATGCTAGTGACATGCATGCTAATAAGCAACTATTTAATAGTGAGAATTGGTCCCTATACTTATGTTTTACCAAATCTTCCATCTTAAAGCTTTTCAAGGTTATTTCAAACTTTCAAACAAGGCTTTGTCAAGCCAACATCAAAGTTTGTTTACAAACTTTTCTCATCTAGTTACCATTGCAATGAATCCAAAATTTGGTCAATGACAATTTTTGGGTCATAGTCCACTAGAAGTTCTGAAGAACCTGCAGCGAGCGGTTTATCAAACATCAGCATAAGAGCATTAAACTGCTCCCACCGGTCACAAAAAAAGTTTTAATTTATAAAGCTCTAAAAAACTTACTGACTGATGTTTAAGTGCACTTCCTGCAAATATGGAAAAATATAAAGTGTCTCAATTAAATATGTGCAGTTTCACATGATTAGTGCAAATTGTCACATGACCAGAGCAGTTTATTTCCTGTTTGCAAGAAGATGATGACTGCATCAAAGCTCCAAAACGAAAGACTAGTAAAGTATGTTTACATAAAGATATGACAAAGATTTTTGGTACACATTATCTTTAAGGTATTTAATATTAATATATGAATTCACATATATTCAGTTTTGTTGAATGTTGTCATAGAGTGAGTAAACATCTTGATGGTCTTGATGGTTGTTAGTGAACATTGCATTAAAATGTTGCAATGACAAAATAATGCACTAAATTAAACTTCAAATGTAACAAATAAGTTACAATATTGATGTTGTAAAACTGGTAGCACTAATATAAAAATTGTATGATATATGTTACAAAAAAGTAACAATTTTGAAATACGTTGATGGTTGTATTTTTGGTAACACTTGCTTATTAGCATGCATATTACTAGAATATTAGCCATTTATTAGTAGTAATTAAGCACATATTAATGCCTTATTCTACATCCTCTAATCCTACCCAATACCTAAACTTAACAACTACCGCACTAACTATTAATAAGCAGCAAATTAGAAATTTATTGAGGGAAAAGTCATAGTTAATAGTGAATAAGTGTTCCCTGTTCTAAAGTGTTACCGGATTGTTTTGTTTTTTTATCTCAGTGTTCCTATCAGTGTTGTATAAGGGTTGTTTATGCATAATAGCTGGGCTAAGATATATAATAATTTTCATGACTGCAGAAATATGTTAATTCAGTACACACATTATCCCATCAGACCATAAAACACAATTTTTCACACACTTTTCCAAAAAAATAATTTAAAAAAATCATTATTGATTATTTCAAAGGGTTACTAACGACACGTCATTTTGGATATTTTCATGTCTGGGAAAAATTTGGGAGTAAACGGGTTAAAGAGCTACAGATTGTAGATGTGAGTGAGATGAGAACTGGAATTTCCTGAGCAGATTCTACAAGGGCTAAATATGTGGATCGTTTGAAACCTTCGGGGAAAAGATTCAGCAGAACTCAGGCGCTGCCAAAATGACATCACATTTTCATTTCCTTTTCGACCACTTCTCTAGAGACCGTTACACATCCAAACAGCTCCGGCTGCCATTGCTTTCAACTGTGGATAACATGGCTGATGTTTATTGATTGTTTATTCTGTGGCTCCGTATCCTTGGTTCCCATGCTCTGTGAAGTCACCTAAAACATGACTTCATCACCTGCCAGAAAGCCTTGCGTTTGTGTTTTTCTTCATGAGTTTAAGCCCATGCCAGCGTTCTTGGCCGAAGTTGTGTGCATGTCATTTCCTGTTCTCGCACACAAAGGATGGACGAGCGCCAAATTTCTGTGGAAAGACTGTGGATCATGGCGGGACATCACTACAATTACGATATCCACTAGCAATGAAGAAATCAGCAAATAAGGGAGTAGTAAACTAAACAGAAGTGATGCATTTTAGAGAAAGTGGTTACAAAAGACAGGATGTTTTTGTAATTCCTGTATCCAGCTGTTTGGCGAAGAGGTGAAGAATGAGAACGAGAGTGAATGAAGGAGGCCAGAGTCATGTCTCACTCTCCTACATGTGATCTTCATTAGTGAGGAATATCTCGACGTTCCTCTTTGCAGAAACTCAAACTCAAAACGGCTGTTTGTGTCAATTTATGTTGGAAAGCACAGCAGCTCAATGTCATGTTGGACGTTTTTGATGTTTATTCTGATTATAATGATGTTGAGTTTATTCTAAAAACAAAACAAAAAAAAAATGCATCATGATTTGCATGAAAATATGAAGCAGCACAACTGTTTTCAACATTGATAATAATCAGAAATGCTTCTTGAGCAGCAAATCAGCATATTAGAATGATTTCTGAAGATCATGTGACACTGAAGACTGGAGTAATGATGCTGAAAATTCAGCGCTGCATCACTGAAATAAATTACATTTTACTATGTATTCACATAGAAAACAGTTATTTTAACTTGTAATAATATTTCACAGTTTTACTATACTTTTGTTTAAATAAATGCAGTTTATTTAAAATTCAAATGCAATTCAGGATAAAAGCCATTGTGCAAATTTAAGGCTATTAAAAATATATCACTAAACTGTATGTGCACAAAAAGGACTAAAATATAAATATTACATTACAAAAAGCAAAGACTAAAAACAGCAATGTCCAAAAAACAGGGTAGTACTATAGTAACACGTCACAAAAAAGTATGGTCCCACTTTATATTAGGTGTCTTTAAATACTGTGTACTTAATAATAAAATAATGAATTGTTAGGTACAGTGTACCGGTTGTGTTGCTATTGGATACGGGTAAGTTTGGGTAGGGCAGCAGTGCAATTACAGATGTAACTACAGAGACTTTTCACAGATGTAATCACAGGATGGTATTTCAATATAAAACATGTATGTGCATAATAATTGCATTGGTCCAAAAGCATTGCACTGCAGTGGTCATTTTTGATACACAGGTGTTACATGAGCTTCCTCAGCATGATGCTGTTGTGTTGTTCTAGGCAGCGGAGTATAATGTGTTCGAGGGCATGGAGCTGAGAGGTGCTCCCATGCTGGTCGTCTGCCAGGGGAAGATTGTTCTGGAGGATGGGAACCTGCACGCGACTGCTGGCACTGGACGTTTCATTCCCTGCTCCCCGTATCCGGACTTCACTTACAAACGTGTCAAAGCCAGGAAACAGGTACAGCAGACCCCGATGACCCCGGACACATGCGTGACAGTAGCTCATTTGTTTTACAGTGCATTCAAGGCAGCGCTCCAGTTGTTTTTAATTCTGCAGTTTATCATAATTTCCTTCAGGAAAGTCAAATCTAGTTCTTTTTGCGGTTTCAACTAGAGTGAATGTAGACATGGGATTCTTGCCCGGTTTAAACTGTGGCTCCACCATCATGCCAAAAGCAGACAGAAGGAAGCAGAAGGTTTAGAAAGAAGCCGTATAAAAGTGTTCACATGGTTTAAAATGAATATATAACACTTAGAGATATTACACCCAAAAATATTGTCATCATTCAAATTTTGGCACCCTTACTGTACTAAACCCATCAAACGTACATTCATCGTCAAACATACAAATGAAGATATTTTTGATGAAACCTGAGAGATTTCTGGCCATCCATAGGAAGTCATATAATTTTCAAGCTTCAAAAAGTAAAAAAAAAGAAAAATAATAATATGAATCAGGTGGATTAATCCAATTCATCTGCATATGATTGCTTTATATGATAAACATTTAATTTAGGCTTTTTAATCACATAAAAACACTGATCTGTGCATATACCTATAGATCATAATAAACAGAAGCTCAGACATGCTTGTTTGATGAATGTGAATCAGTGATCCCAATCATAATAAAGTCATTAAAATTATTATTCAGAAATATCTTCATTTTGGGTTTGAAATGACATGGGTCGTGAATTAATGGAAGAGTTTACCCAAAAGATGAGTTTGTTTCTTCATGGGAACAGATTTGGAGAAATGTAGCATTGCATCAGTGTCTCAGCAATGGATGCTCTGCAGTGAATGGGTGCCGTCAGAATGAGAGTCCAAACAGATGATAAAAACACCACAATAATCCATAAGTGACCCATCAATTAATGTCTTGAGAAACCAAAAGCTGCATGTTTGTAAGAAACGAATCCATCATTAAGTGAGCATATTGGTGAGCGAGGGATGCAATGCTACATTTCTCCAAATCTGTATAAAATTGTATAAAATTGAGATGATAGTGCAACACGATTGATCGTCTCAACAATCTGTCAGCCAAATCTGGAACCAGTTTTCAACACGACATGAAATTTACAATTTACGTGAGCACATAGTTCCCAAAAACAACCCACATGAGGATAAACACACCCATGGAATGTAATAGCAAACACCCAAACTTGCCTTTCTCTGTCTTTCTCTATAAATGGTGTGCTGCACAATCCTGCATTAAACTGAAGCGCTGTGTTTGGGTTTCTCCTAAAGCTGGCCATTCTGAAGGCGGTCCCCAGGGGCATGTATGACGGCCCCGTGTCTGAATTTTTACCCATGTCGAGGGGCGGCACGCCATCTGCCTCCGCCCGTACCTCACCCACCAAAGCCCCTGTGAGGAACCTCCACCAGTCTGGCTTCACACTGTCAGGTAACCTGGGAAATGATGTCTCATATTCAGAGAGCAGACTTCTTTCTGGCGTAATTATTGATGGGGATGATTTATGTGTCATGCACGTCTGGCCGATAGTGGGACAAAGGCGTTCCTGTAGCTCAAATAATAGACCATGGAGCTACAGTAGCAATGCTAAGGTCATGGGTTTGATTCCCACGGAATGCATGAACTGATAAACAAACAATCTTGAATGCAATGTAATTCGCTTAGGATAAAAGCCAAATGCATGAATGAAATACAACAGATGCAGATGACAAGTGTAAATATATGCATTAAAACTCTTATATAAACTTTATATACATTTTTTCTTGTTTAAAGCTCACAATTCTGAGTTTACATGTCCCAGTTCTATTTTTTTCTATATTTTTGCCACAGAATAAAAAATAAAAAAGGTAATTGCAACTTTTTATCTCACAAATCTGACTTTTTTTTCTCAGAATTGCACATTTATATCCTACAATTGTGTGTTTATATCTTGTAATTCTTAAGAAAAAGTCAGAATTTTGAGGTAAAAAGTTGCAGTCTTGTGGCAGAAACGGGCCTCTATAGAAATATGCAGGAAAAATGCATAAAACAAAAATCCCAAAACATTGTGACTGTTCAGTAACAGGGTTGACACAAACATGTTCTGAAAGCGAAAGTGTTTTTATCTCTTAGTACATAATGGAAATATAATGCATATTTTGAAAAGACAATAAACGTGAAAGTCTTTATTTATAAAGTTCTGCTTTCGTAGCCATTTTAGTTTATTGTGAATATAAGTTTAAAAAAAGCCTGAATACATAAAAATAGAAAATAAAGAGATAGCCTCCATTTAGTAACAATAATTTTTTTAAGGTTTTTCTAAAGTATATATATATATATATATGTGTGTGTGTGTGTGTGTGTGTGTGTGTGTGTGTGTGTGTGTGTGTGTGTATTTTGAGTAATGGAGGTACACCAAAACTGAGAAACACTATCAGAATGACTTCAGTCTATTTCCTAGTCAGAATCTAATGCATTTCTAAGCATATCAATTCCAAATTGAATATACTTCACATTAGTTATGGCAAACCAAATTTTCACTGACAGTAAGTTCATTGTCAGTAATGTAGAGATGGATGAAGCGCGGCTCACACTCGTTCGTGGGATTGTAGTTCTTTCCCTCATTAAAGTCAATAAGTAGTCTTTTTTTGCATCAAAGTTTGTACAGCTGGGATTCGCTGGTTGCTTACAGTATAGCGCGTTAATGAAGACTGTTTTTTATATCTCTGTTTTGCTGTAGGTCCCGAGGAAGCCCCCATCAGACCAGCTGGAAGACGCATCGTTGTGCCACCCGGTGGCCGCTCCAATATCACCTCCCTCAGTTAAATATAACAAGCATGTAAGAGAGAGGCCAGGATCAAATCAGCCGTGTAGAAGTAAGGTGATTAGTCAGGATACGAAACAAAAGAAACGTAAAACACTGAACTCATGCCTTACCCTCCATGATTTCCTCCTGCTGAGTGACTGAAGATCAGTAGTCCACCTCTGAGAAAGCAAAGCATTTAGTGTAGCGTTACGTTCATTTGTGTGTTTAGATAAACTGAATTAGAAGACATTAGAATTACCGTAAAAACAACTTTCGTTCGGATGGTCCGAAAGGAAATTTTCCAGGCGTTTGCGTTCGGTAGAGGAAGGACTACGGTCGTGTGTTTCATAGGGCTTCGTCTGTATTCCCTCATAAGCTTTATTTGCGTACATCAGCTGTGATTATGCTAGTTAACGTTACTTTGTAAATGAAGTTAAAGTGTTGAGCAGTTTTTTTGTTTTTTTTGAAGTATAATAAAGTTGAATGTTAAGGAAAACCATGCAAGGATATACAGAATATTACTGGACATTTACATACATTCACATACTGTACTGCTTTCATTATCCGTCTCACTGAAGATACGAAAAACATATGCCTCCGTCGTGTGAAGGAATAGTTGAACTTCAGTCAAACACGTTGAACTAAATTTCTTGCAAAAATTAATGATGAAAACAAAGCCTGCAGGAGAAAGATATTCACCTTTTACATTTCAGTTCAAGCTCAGATTATTGAAGGATGATTAAAAGGTGCTACAATGTCTTTTCTTAAATCACGCAAAGTATAAGTTTTTGATATCTGAATCTTTCATGTGACTTTGGTAGGAAAGCCCTCAGTTAATGGAAAAAGAGTGTATGTTAGATGCCCCAAATAACAACAACTAAAGTGATATACCGAATGATGTGGAATAGGTTGTTTATTATATTTATGTAGGTTTGATTGTATTACCTTTCTTTTTTTTAACATCTGAGTCAAAAAAGCAGGTGAAAATGAACATGTGATGTGCAAATTTGCTCCTCAATAAACAGAAGTTACAACTGACTGCCTGTGAATGATTTCTCAGCTGCTCTTTATATTTATCAACTCACGTTACAAGGAAATCAGAACTACTAAAACATACATTATACATGGAAAGTATGAGCACACAACAATCACCAATGACAATGTACAACAGAGACAGGCTGTAAACATATCTTGTGCATCTGAAATGTTCATTACATGTCTTCGTTAGCGCATCCTCGTACGCTGAGCAGTTTTCCGGACTATTTTTCCGGTCAGGATCAGACAGATCCTCACAGAATGAGGGAAAAGGGAAATTTCTCTTGATATTATTCTCACAGAAAAGCGACTGCATAAGAGGGTTTTCATGCAGCTCTCATTCCCCCCAAAATAAAATAAATTGCATTTGTATAATAATACATTGTTTTGGAAAACAAAACTGCTAATGGTTCTGTTCAAGTCCTATCAAGTCCAATTAGCTGTATATTCCATAACAGTAATAATAATAATATATATAAAGCAGGTGACTTTATATGTATATGGCTTACACTTGACATTTTTCATATTTCTCAGAATTGTTGTTGTTCAACAGCATTGTGGGTAGATTGTCTATAATATTCACCTGACCACTAGATGGCGATATTGATTCATTGTTGTATTTTTATTTATTTTAATTTTTTTGCCAAACTTCAAATAAAGAGCTGCACCGTAAGACAAAGGTTCGGAAAAGGTACTGGTAAATTTCTGCCAAAACATTATTAACATTAACGTTTATGAGCATTTTTCTTTAACTGTAAAACACAATGCAATGTGTACTTTAAAATGCAAGTAAAATTTTCACATGTGAAAATAAATAATAATAAATAAACTTCATATTAACAGAATATTAGGCCCTATTTTTACAGACTTTTATTTTTTTAAATATATGAGCCAGACATTGTGCGAATATTCCTAGGCTGTGCAAACCTTAGACTTGTCAGATGATGCTATTAAATGATTTTATTATTATTTGATCTGTACAGTGTGGTCAATATCTTATTCAGCAGCACAATGTGATCCAGCAATGAATCTCCAAAAAAACGCTAAAGAACCAGAAAGGCCAAATAATGCTCGCAGAGGCATGAATGACAGTTTTCTGCAGCTCCGTAAGGTTCACAGTTACATCATTTGAATGAATCACAGAGGCGTAATGAGGTGAAATGAGTACCTTCGCATTCTGTTCTCTGCATTTGTGTGTTAAGAAGCGCAGCTTTGTAAATCATGGTGAACGGCTGGAGTCTGATCACTCGCTGAGTCAGAACAGCGGTAAATCTTCACGTGCCTCCAGACGCTTTAGAGAAATCCATTAAACTAGTAAGGCACACATTTCACAGCCAGGTGCAGAGAGCATCATCGTTCAGTTCTTTCTTTATATGTGTGATTGTGTAGGCAGCCCGGCTAATGCAGAGCACGAGGGTCACACCAGGTCGATGCTTCCATCCAGAATCCGTGATCTTCCCGTCTGCCGCCGTGGATTTTCTCATGCATTTGCTGGGGTCCAGGGCTGTCCGCCGTCAGCTTCGAGAGAAGGAGGAACGCCGTGGCCGGTACAGCTGTTAGCCTGATAAACACTGCTGTACGTTGTTGTTCTGTCCATCTTGAATGGCTTTGTTTGTCTCTTCTGCACTGAGATTGTTTGTCTCGGTGTCTGCTTTGGTTTTCCTCAACCTCCAAAACAGAGAAAGGACAACAAATCTAGTCATGCTAAAGTCTGACGGTGTTCAAATCTGCAGTTGTTACCTTAAGGCAAGGTTATTGCAGTAAACTGAAAAAAAAAAAAAGCTACTTGAAATAAATGTTAACTGAAATGAAATAAAATATTCAACATTTCTCTAACGTAACGTGCTAAAATAACTTCTGAGCTACTGGAAAATTGAAATTAATATTAATACAAATATATAGAGAAACGCAACCAAATGACTAAAAGTTTTCCTAAAATGAAAATAAAAACAGAAAATACAAAAATGACAAAACATTTTAACAGTGCCTTTTTACTTCCTCTTTTGCTTGTGCTTCTCTTTAAAATGAGAATATTGATTAATTTCCTGCAATTTAACATTTTGACAATCACATTGAAAATGTGTTTAAAACATATAAAACTGCATTTTGAGTAAATTAATTACTGTGTTATTTACTACTTCGACTAAAACCATAGAAACTATATTTACTTTACATTTTAGGCTTGTGCATGAAACTGGACATGACACTGATAGATTGTCAAAATATTTCTTACTTCTCCCTGTTGAAGACGATGAAATCTCTCTGGACAGTCTCTAAGCGCTGCTGGAGTTGCCCGTTCTGTGTGATCAAATGAAAAGAACGAGTTATAATGTTTCACATGAAATACTGCTAAGTAAATGGCTTGTGAAGCAGGGTCGTAATAAACGCTGAAGGGGACACATTTCCCTATAATAATGGAATATGGCCAACTTTTATTATTATTATTTTTTCTGCTTCGGCGGTCTAACAGTGCTCGTCAGCTAAACGTTTAATATCTTACAACTGCTTTTACGACAGTTTTTTTTTTCTTCTCACTGAGGTGTGAATTTATGGGGTGTTCTTCGCATCTCTTTTGCATTTTGTGTTGTTTTGTTAGGTCATTGCAGTCAAAGAAGTGTTATCGGTTTGACTGAAGCTTCCAGACGATGAGTGTGCCCTACTGCACTCGCTGTCTTACAGATTTGTCGCTGACTACAGGTGCTACAACAGCAGGCTGTCAGAAACCAGACAGGACAGCAGAAAGAGGCCTTATGGGGCATTCACACTGACAACTCTTCATGACAATAAAGAAACCAGATGTCAGTCACGCATCCTACAGAGCTTTCCCTTTCGTCAGGTGCTGTGCGTTACAGCCGCCTGAAGTCACGTATTTCATGAAAAGTTTTGTTTGCACTGACCGATACACAAGGTATGCAGGCATTTTTTTTACTTTCAGCTCTGGTCGCTTGAGGGACAAAATGTACTGGCAATTTTCTGCCAGGACATTATCCATTAATTTTACGGACATCTGCATTAAACACAACACTAAAACACAAGTGCAAATTTCAAAACACAGGTAAAACACCAGTAAAAAAATAAATGTGGAAAACAAAATTCATTTTAACAGTACATTGTGCCCTATAATGGAATTTTTACAGTCTATAAAATTATATTTTTATGTGCAAGAGAAATTATTTCTTTAATGTGACTTTTTTTTTTTTAAGCACACTTCTAAGCGGGTACAAAATGGCTGAAATCTTTAAAAATAATGCAAAACAAGTTTAAAAATAAGCTAAACAAATTTAGTTTATTTAAAATGTACTTATTTAACAATTGTTATTTGGTCTTGGCAAACCTGTATATGAAGAAATTTTAATAGTATGATTTCCAGACATTGAAAACTGATGTGAATTTCTAGAATGAATACGAATTTATTCTGGCAATGTCAAGCGCTAAAATATTTTATTGGTTAGCAATTGCTCTTTGTGAATAGTAAACATAAGATTCTGTATTCCTCGTTTTACATCAGATTTTACAGGTAATACAAACACTAAGAATCATATGTAAACCTGCAGTAATTAAGAAGTAAAACCGAGGCCGCAATTTCATTATTTAACAATTACGTGGAGCAAACATGACCAAGAAAAAACAACTATGACTGCTCATCCAGATCCTTCTTGTCTAACTGGATGGTATTGGCCAGAATAAGCTGCGATGTGCACCAGATTTAAGCTGATAGTTAAAAGTCTGTCTACTAGAGACTAGCATGAGTTGAGCATTAGAGGGCCATAAACATCTCCAATATAACACTAAATGTGTACTGCAAAGCAAAACGACAAGAGCTGCTGCCTGTGCAAATGTGTGCAGTCATGAGTTTGGGTGTGATGAGGCGTCAGCAGGTGTAGAGTATTTAGTGCTTACTCCAGAAACCCAGCCACAACTCCACCAGCGCAGGGATTTCCTCGAGTAAGCATGACTGATGCTTAGCATGCTACAATCCAGCAGAGACCTCCTTCACACTCCATCCGCAATAAAAAACTCAATCACAAGCTGCTGAACACACATTATGTCATGTTCCGCAGAAGAATGACAGACACGCACTGAGCTTTGACATTAGTTTTAGAGAATCCGTGGCTACGTTCACATTGTTAGGTTTTGGGATTGACAACCGCGTTTACTTACAGGTGTGAGTCTCGAAATGTCCCATTCACACAGCAAATTACAGTAGCGTCTCGAATAACTGTCTGTATGAACGTGCAATGGGAGTCTTATCGCTTTCTGACACGACAAGAGTCAAATCGAGCCGCGAGTTCATCCGTCAAATCTTCATTAACCGACAGCAGTAATATTTAGGTGAGGAGCGGAGCATTTGAGTCACACGCTGATCACCAAACTAACATGAGCGGCTCCGGTCGAGACCAGGGGCCAGATTTACTAACAGCTTGCGCCAGCGCAAACCGTCTTTTGGTGTTAAAATAGTACTGTCAAGATTCACTAAAGACGCGCAGTGAAGAATTAGCGCTGAAAAGGCGTGGACACAGTTATTTTTGCACCTGACCTTATTGAATATGCATTTGTAGGAGTTTCCCTTTCAGATGCAAAATATATGGGAGGAGAGTGTTAAAATGAATCATGAAATGTACTTCACTAATGTTTGCGCTTGTCAAATTACTGGTATTTACGCCATCCCAGCAGGCACAAAACAGGCACACAACGTCATAAGACGTTGATATTTGGTTAAATTTCGGTTGCAACATCAGGTGACCAAAATTCAATGTAAATTCAATGTCTAATGTCAATGTTAAATTGATGTCCAATACCGACGTCAGCTGACGTTGAGATTTTGTTGTTTTTAGGTTGTGCAACCAAAATCCAACGTTAAGTCAACGCCAAATATTGACGTCAACCCGATTTTCATTTTCAACCAAAATGCAACGTCTGTCCGACATCATGTCCAACGTCATAGACGTTACATAGACGTCTGGTGCCTGCTGGGATTGTTTAACGCCCAGTCTTAAAGCAGGCGGTAATTTGCGCTGCTCTCGGTAGATTGCGCTGGTCATTATGGAAATGAGATGTTGCGCCTGTGTTCTTTAATGTGCGCATTGTCAGTAAATCACACGCAGAATTTTCCCCTCCAATCGGTGCTTTTATGGAATTGAGCTCTAACACTAATTTGCCCCGTTTAGTAAATCGGACTCTTGATCTAAAACTTTCAGATGACACACAGCTCATTTCTGTTTCACTGTAAGTTACCGTAACCCAACATGAAATCACGCAACATTTTGTGGCGCAGAGCGGCTCTCTCTCGCACTGTATGATGTGACAGACAACTAGTTTTCCAGTCCTGTTCTGTTCAAACAGCACGTGTTTTCCGCGGTTGCCATGCCCATAAAAAACTGTAATGTGCGTGAACGTAACCGTATTGAAGACTCAAATATAGCAATGACAACCATATTCTGCTGCTGTGTGAACGTGGCCAGTGTTGGGGTAACGCAGCACAAGTAACGCGAGTTACGTAATCAGATTACTTTCCCCTTGTAACTAGTAAAGTAACGTGTTACTTTTTAATTTACAAAGAAATATCTGAGTCACTTTTTCAAATAAGTAGCTGACATGTATTGACTGACAGCTCTCCTGTCCTCATGCTGAGAGAAGTCGGGAGTAAGTGCAGAGCGTTGTGTGCACTGTGTGAGCATAATGCTTTCTGTAGTTCTAGACTAAATATGAACATGTATTTACTCCTCTCACTGCACAAAAATGGATTCAGTATTTCTCAAAATCAATAAAAACCGTGAAAAGCAAACTCAGAATATGATGCAAACCTGCAATAATTAAAGGTGCTGTATGTACATTTTTTTGACTGTACTACAGCATAAAAACCTGTGTGGGTGCTGAGTCAGGAGGAGGCGGCGGGCGAAACAATATTTTGACTGCAGTACCCATTTCAACCACTAGTTGTCATTATTACATACTGCATCTCTATCTCTCTCTATCTCTCTTAAATGCTGAAGAATGTTTAGCTTTCTTCGTCCTATTCTTCATGTAATCCAGAACGGCAGCAGAGCTGCGTCCTCTACATTACAGACGTGAATTTACATTTCCTTCAGCCTGACGCTTATTCATTTCACTTTTGATGTGAAAGGACTTTTACATGTGCCAAAAATATAACTTTTAATATTACAAACAAACAAGCAAACCCAGCCCAGATGAGAAAGAGTAATGCAAAAGTAATAATGTTATTTCCATAAAAAGTAATGTAATTGGTTACATTTTTTTAGAGCATAATGCAATATTATCATGCATTGCTTTTAAAAGTAATTTTCCCCAACACTGGTTGTAACATGTGACATTCCTAATAATCAGTAATGAAGCACAGACAGAAGAAACAGAGTAAATTTTCCTCTCCTCTGAACAGTGAGTGACCTCTAGGAAGGGAAGCAGTTACTGTGGGATGCTTCTCTTTATTTTGTTCTCACAACAAGGGTTCAATTTTCCGCTGCATTTATCTGTGATTGGATTGAGTTCATCTCTCCATACGTTACAAACTTCAGTGGGAGGAGAGAACTGAGAGGCAGTCAGGACAGATGGAGTCAGTGGGAGGAAGTCTGAGAGAAACCGAGTCCGGAGCAGATACTGTATAGAGCAGGACTTGTCATACTGTATTGATCTTCACTGCTTCAGAAAATGTGCACGTACAACGCTAGCTCCAGCTCCTACATGCTTTCTTTCATTCTGTGAAGTACTCTTTAGCATACTTTTATAAACTATATGTAAAAACTGTACTTCAAGAAAAATAAGTGTGAACGGAATGTAATGTTTTCTGACACTTAACTTGACTCCGTAACTTATTATGACTTGAATTTATATTAAATGCAGTTAGTTGAGAACATTTCAGAGACTTTTTTTACTCAGTTGTCCCAAACCTGATTTTTTTTTTTAACAAGAAAATATATTTTGAATAATTTTGATATATATATATATATATACTATGAAAGTCAATGGCTACCAGAAACTGTTAAAAAAATAACTAAATAAAATAAAAAACTCATACAGGTTTGGAGCAAGATGAGGGTGAATAATTGATGACAATTTCCATTTTGGGGTGAACTATCATTTTTAAGATTAAGATTGCTCTTTGACCCACTTAAATAAATCTTTATATTTAATTTCATAATTATTATCAGCGTACTGCTGAATGTACTGACAAGGATTTATGGTAATTTAAAATATACACTAATAATTTCTATTGTCATGTATTTAAATATATTTGTAATAACACATTTGAAATGACATTACAATTTAATACATTTTAAATATTTTCACACTAAATGCAATATTGAATAATTCTTTTCAGTTAAAATTCTGTATAATGTATCTTAATCCCCCCCCCCACACCCTCAAAAAAAAAAAAAGATCAGTGAGCAATTAAATCACTGTGCAAAAAAGAAAAAGTTAATGTTTCTAAAGGTCAACGATTCTGATCTCCCATTGCACAAATCCTTCAGAGAAATGACTCACTGACAAACAAAGAAGAGAGCCTTTGCAGAAAAACTCAAGGGAAACATGATACTGTAATAAACAGGACTTTAATTGTTTTGTCTAGTTGCATAACAAAGTTTTATTTTTATTTTTATTTTTTTATAACTAAGACTGTGGTGTGACATTATGTTCTTAAGTAATGACAGTGAGATGCTACCTGAGGAGATCCATCAGAGCCGCTCTCCTTCGTCTTCCTCGCCAGCCTCTTCTTCTTCTTGTGCAGTGGTTTGGATTCCAGGATCATCTCCTCCAGCTCAAATGTGGGGTCGCAGTTTAGTCGCCGCCTCTGCCATCACACAAACACTCATTTATGTACTGTACAATGTACACATGAACAATTGAACATTTATATGCAAGTACTATTTCAGTACTACAGTTACACCCTTGTGAAAAAGGACAATTAATTCTACTGAATGTGCATTTATAACGTACTGCAAATCTGAAAAGTATTGTTTTTTTTTAAACTGTACTTGCAGATAATGTTAACGTAAAGTTATTTACGTGTATATAAAAACGGGACACTCTCATGACAATTTTAATACAGTGCAATTTGTAATATTTTAACTTTATTCATTTTAAATCCCGTTTCTATAATCTCTTGTTGTGCTTTAGAGTACACTTATTTTTGTGCTTTGCCATGGTCTGTCTGAATACTCGATTCTGATTGGCTGGCAGGTGTTGATTAACTTTGTTGAACCGCACAGGTAGTTCCAGGTCAGTTTAATCACGTTCTATATTAATGCGCTTCCTATAAACATTGGTAACCATAGTAACATACAGTTACGGTTAAATAGTAATACAGACGAAAATAACCGTCATTTTTATCGTTCCGGTCAAATATTGCAGCGCGAATATTATTAACATATTTAATATGTGAATGCTGGCAAATGACCATGGCATAAACGGGATAATCAACGGCTAGCTATGCATTAAACAATTTGAATGCACTTCGCGGAGGCAACCACCCTCCGCTGCATGTCGGGCGGTTCTTCGCCTCCACTTCGTGCATTCAAATCGTTCAATGCACAGCTAGCCGTTGATTATCCCTTACTTGACTAACATATTAAAGGGGTCATGAACTGAGAAACCACCATCTTTTCATATTGTACTATACAATTGTCATTGTACTATAAAATCTTCCTGTAAGTTTCAGAACTCAGAACTTTCTTGTTAGTCTAAAAACAGTTTATATTTAAGCCAGTCTCCCAAAACGACAGCTTGTGGAATGTTCTACTTTATGATGTAATAGTGTGGATAAGCACCGCCTCTGCAGAAGAACATCAACGCCTGCTTCTACAGCACTGCCTGTTTAGCCCCGCCCACTGTTTCTACAGCACTGTCTGTTTAGCCCCGCCCACCGATTCTATTCGGACAGGACTAGTTTTACAGGGGATCGTTAGAGAAATTTGTGTTTAAACCCGTTCGAATCTGCCACATCTGTATTTTTCTCACACAACCTAATTCCAGAGGAAATTACCTACTGTTTTACGGCGAACTCAAAAACATAAGTGATCCTCTGAGAAAACTAATCCCATCCGAATGCGAACATCTGTGATTGCGACAATATTTTTTTTTCACAGCTTGTTTGCTTGTGTGTTTTGAACTACCATAGACGCTCTTACCGCGCGCCTCTCGTCAAAGAAAAAAAAACAATAACAAAATTAAGAGGCAAATCACATAAACTGTTAAGACTGGCTACTGTAATATCAGAATCAGATTACTCCCATTCATTTCTGCACTCAATTACATAATGTTTTAATTACATATGTACCTTTATAAAAATTATAACATGGTTTTACAACAAATAAATAAATAAAATAAAATAGTTAAACTAAAGTAACCACACATTAACCATGGTTTTGCTCAACTAGCCATATAGCTTCATCATATTTGTAGTAAAACTGTGGTTATAATATGGTAATTAATCCGAATAACTATATGCATAGCACGCATACAGAACGCGTAAATTATGATGTTTTTTTAATGTAAAAATCTTGATAATGTTATAAGTAGACCTCAAAGAACAGTACAAAATGAAAAACAAAAGCACTTTAGTGTGTTTTTTGATATTACATTTAAAATTAATATATTTTAAATGTTCTAAATTGTAGCTTTATCACTACAAATGTGTAATTACAGATTATATTAAAATGACATTAAAGCAAATTTTAGTTGACCATAAATGCTTGTTGGTACATTCAGCATTTGTCTTATATAGTACAGTGGCCCTAAAAAGAGTTCAGACAAGGACATCACACTTCAAAATGTCTACATGGCATCACATTAGACATGCAAAGATTGCTAAATATTCAAGTAAGTGGCTAAAATAGTGCCAGAGCTGTTCTCAGATCTCACAGCCAGTTTTGGAATTTATCATTTCCACTGTGCTTTCCAAATTGCATAAATAATGCGTATGGTCACTCTGAATGGAGAACGATCACCACAACCAAACAGAAATGTTCAGAACCACATTAAAAAAGGCTTCTTAAATGTATGTTTTTGTAGAGTTTAGCTCACAGACATTTTGTTCCCAAGATTCACTGCATGAAAACCTCTCAGTCCAGACCAATCATCATAAATCTGCATGAGGTTTGCCAAGCGTAGCGTAAATTAAACCAGCTGAACCTGCAAACGCGCTCAGTAAGCAGAACATTGTGAAAACCCTCGATCGTTGTGGTTTTATGAATGTCTATTATTGTGAACACCTGAATTTTTCTTGCTGCTGTTATTATACTGTAAATTTATATAATCTGTTATTCTAAGCAGTGAACATGAACAGTGTAGAATTGCTCAGTTTTATTAATTAAATGAATGTATACAAGATTTACTTAATTATTAACATCAAACAACACAAAGATTGCATTCAAAATTTCTAAGCATCCTTCAAAATATCTTTTTCATACAGGTTTGGAACAAGATTAGGGTACGTAAATGATGACAGTGTTCATTTTTGGGTGAACTGTCTCTTTAAAGCAGATCCATATCTCAGTTCAAATCATTCATATCTGTGCAATATGTGCATGTCTCTTTATTTGTTGTGTGTACGCGTTTTTGTGAAAAGTCAGGACATAGATGTGTATAATGACAAAGGTATGACAGGTATTACAAGGTGAAGGTGACATCTCAGGACATTGACCCATGTCCCCACTTTTCAAAACGCTTATAAATCACTCAGAATTAGTTTTTTTTGGGTGAAAGTTGAAATGCACAGTCTCCTGTAAGGGGTAGGTTTAGGTGTAGGGTTGGTGTAGAGCAATAGCACAAACAGTAAGGACAGTATAAAAACCATTACGCCTATGGGATGTCCCCACTTTTCACAAAAATGAACATGCGTGTGTGTGTGTGTGTGTGTGTGTGTGTGTTATATACTTACATTAGGGAGGAAGCCAGGTGGGATTTGTTTGTTAAGCACAGCATCCCAGTTGACATCAGAGAGGTACTCCAGGTCCTGGAGCTCCGAGAGACTGGAAATCCTCTTCTGAGCGTCTACACACAACAGCTGACAACAGAAGCAAACACACTGCATGTTTCATAAGGTGCTAGATCATGACTGATCCTAAACATGACTTTAATTATCAAATAAATAAAGCATGACTACAGTGCTGTTCGCGTGATTAATGTTACCTTTCCTAAGAGTGATTTGATCCCTGTAGACCAGGCGGCGGGGTAACAGGGGTGTGCTTTGTGGAAAGTCTGCAGGATCTCATTGGCTGGTGTGTTGGCGCGCATGATGTACGGCCTCTACAGAGGGTCAATGAAACATCTATTTCTTGTTCAGTTTGATTCTCAGCAGTACATGAGCAGGGTTAGTAGGACTTACGCTAGCTAATATGGCTCACCATGTTCTGAATTGGTTCCTGTGATAATACTGATCTCAGATCAGATGGTTGAGAGCAGGGGCGGACTGGGGCTAAAAAGCGGCCTTGGACTTTTTGGCACAGAGCGGCCCACCACACCATAAACCCACCAGCTCATTATAGAGCTATTTTTAACACCACTTACTAACATATAAATATAACATATTGTATTTTTATTATATTTGTAAATACTATTTTTACACATCTCTTAGAGGGACAGTTTAATATCACTACAGTTAAATGCCTACCATAATATCAGTCCATAACAATGCTCTGCTCTTGAAGACTTGGAATGTAGTGCAGAATGTGGACTGCTTTTATTGTACCTTTCAATTGCTTGACAAGAGTTTTTTTTTTTTTTTTTTTTTTTTAATGAATAATTGTATGATGATGAAAAATACAGTAAACTGTAATATGTGAAATATAATTGCATTTGCATCTGAATTGCATTTGAAATGCATAAATAAACTGCATTTATTTAAACAGAAGTATAGTAAAACTGTGAAATATTATTACAATTTAGAATAGCTGTTTTCTATGCAAATATATAGTAAATAATAATTTATTTCTGTGATCAAAGCTGTATTTTCAGCATCAATACTCCAGTCTTCAGTGTCACATGATCCTTCAGAAATCATTATAATATGCTGATTTGCTCAAAAAACATTTCTGATTATTATCAATGTTGAAAACAGTTGTGCTGCTTCATATTTTTTGTGGAAAATGTAATATATCACCATCCAGTCTAGAATAAGATTTAAAATAATAATAATAATTATACTTTTATTCAACAAGGTTGCATTAAAAAGTGGAAGGATTGCATTCAATTTTGTTGTACTTATACAATGACAATAAAGATATTCATTCATTCATTCATTCATTCATTCATTAAATTTATTTAAGTGACAGTAAAGATATACTTATTACAAATTATTTATATATAAAAAATGTTGTTCTTTAACTTTGTATTCAACAAATAATCCTGAAAAAATTAAAGTGTCACAGTTTCCACAAAAATATTATGAAACAAAAACGGTTTTCAGTATTGATAATAATAAGAACCATTATTAATAACTGAGCACAAATAATAATTGAAAATAATTAAATCAGTATATTAGAATGATTTTTGAAGGACCATGTGACACTGAAGACTGAGGTAATGATGCTGAAAATACAGCTTTGATCACAGAAATAAATACATTTAAACCGATAAAATGTTTACATTAAAATATCTTTAATAGAAAAATAGAACTTTCCTAATCACGGCACTTGAAAGCGGAAGTATAATAAGTCTTTTCTTGTTTTAGAGTAAGTTTGAGAATTATGTTTTTACAGTTTTTTTTAAACATTTTCTTAGACACGTGAAATTTCGGAAGAAATATAACAAACGTCTGCTGAAAACGACTATGTTAATGTTTCTATGTAGCTACACTGTGGCAAACAATGTTTAGCCAACAATGAAAAGGCCAACAGATCTAGTAGTTTGCATGCCTGAAAATTAATGTCTGTCGTTAAATATTTATTGTAAACCGTTGGCAAATATTGCTGAATTGTCTCATCATGTTTAGCTGTTTACATCTTATCTCAGCTCAGCTTCTGTGAACAGTAAATCCCGCCTTCTTCAATTTGATTGGTTAAAACATTTTGACGTTGACGAGTGTTTGAGCCGCCGCGGCTGCACTGAGCCAGAACGCGCTAAATTAATTAGAATGTTAATCTCAAGTGGGCCGCGTGGGCCGTTCGTCTGGGCTGATGGAGGGATAAGCTATATTTACTGTAATTAATTCATTCTTTACATTTACACAATGGGCCGGCCCACATTGTACAGCGGCCCACCGGGAAAACTCCCAATACTCCAGATGGCCGGTCCGCCACTGGGTCGGCCCATCTCGGGACCTGCGGCCGACTGGATGAAATGCTTAACATTTATTATAATTAATAATAATATTATTATTATAGTGAAATCGTACGAAGCGATAAAAAACCCATCCTATGCGCTGTTGGCCTTAGGTCAGATCTTAAAAATCTGACCGGCCCACATAAAAAAAAATAAATGGTCCGGCCCCTCTGGCATTTGCCAGAATTGCCCGATGGCCAATCCGCCCCTGGCTGAGAGACCCTCACCTGTCCACGGAGAAGCTCATATGCAGTGATCCCTAAAGACCACCAGTCCACTGCGAAAGAGTAACCCGGGTGTGTTCCCTCGAATGACTGGAACAGTTCTGGGGCTGCAACAACAGACAAGACAACAGCAGATTATATGTTTTCATCATTTTTACTCCAATAAAATAAATGCCAATTCAGCAAATTATATCAATACTGTTATATATATATCAGTATTTGTATAGCCCACATGTTTAAAAAAAAATAGCATGGTATATTGCTAAAAACTATTCTAATTTCATGCTACTTTCTGGTCCCTTTTGTTAGTTTGGTAAAAGTCCTTAATTTCAGTGAATAAATGAAAACATTATTATCTAGCTATTTTTTTATTTTATTCAATTATATTCATTATTAATTATTCATATCATATTCATTATATATCATTATTAATGACGAAGCCCACTATATTTTACTAATACTCAGAACCGGCCCAAGGAATAAGCGAACATAAGCTCCCAAGAGTAGCCTACAGTTTATTTTATTTTAATTCGTGATATATTTCGAAAGCGAAATATTAAATAATCTATACAAATAATTTTGTTATTTCCAAAGCGACGTCTCATGCAGGCACAATAATGACCGTGTTGATAATTATGTGTTGGACGCTGCCGTGTGGATCTGTCGGATTAGCATCTCGTAAATTCACCTATTTCTCCCAAAATACATGAAAGTGGCAGAGTACAGAGTAAACTTTATAGTAACCTACACAATGTGTATATTTGATAGGAATAAAGCACGTTAATTGAATTGATTATTATTGCCACTTTCTATAGAAATTAGTGTGTAGCCTATTTAACAAACTTAATGTCTTTTTTACTTAATTGAAGTTTATTTAAATGTCTGAAACCTAAAATAAACTTTATTCAGTTGAAAACACTGAACAGTTATGAAATATGAAAAGCACTGTGCACATTTTTCTTTTTTCTGAGCATGTCTTTCTCTGGCTCAATGCCAGCCAAAGCGCGGCTCGTCAAAGGGTTGAAATCTCGTTTTGGGGGTGGAGGGGGGACAAATTCAACATGGGAGTTTTGTGCCATAAATCAAGGGTGCGTTTCTCAAAACCATTGTTAGCTAACTATGGTCATTATTTCCATTGAACTCTATTGGTAAAGACAGAACTTGCAACCATAGTTTGGGAAACGCAGTCCTGAAGTTCAAGGGAAGTTCATGTTTGAACATCAAAACATCAGCAAATAGACATCTTAATATATTATAAATATAACATTTTACTTAGTTTTAGATTAAAGTTTTTGTCTTCTGCATAAAAAAATAACTTTCCTTGGTTTATATTTTTGTAATAAAAATAAGCTTCTGTTTCATAAACTGATAACAGCTTAACATTATTTACCTTAGCCTACATTTTGGGCCTTTGCTATTATATTCCAATATCATTATGCCTCAATTATATATATATATATATATATATATATATATATATATATATATATATATATATGTATATATATATATATATATATATATATATATATATATATGTATGTATATATATATGTATATATATATATATATATATATATATATATATATATATATATATATATGTATGTATGTATATATATATATGTATGTATGTATATATATATATATATATATATATATATATATATATATATTAATAGTTGTTTTATATGTACAGATGCTCTCTGCTGTGTTTAATATTTATTATTAAAAAGTATGACCGATTAATATTTATGTTGTTAAAATAACATTCTGTTCTGTAAATGCATCGTCTGCTGGTTTATTTATCTACTTTTCAGCACACCACATTAAGTATGCCATTTAATACTTTAAGATTTTAATGATTGTTAAAGTGCAAATTAACACCTGACTACTCTTGTAAGTTTGCAACTGTTACAATTAAAAATCACAGAAGGGTAAAAGCATGCCGGGCAGACAATGGTATGATGCAAGCAACACTTACATCCATCTGATAATGGGTGTGTTAGATTTATAGTGTGTGGATAATCAAGCTTTGACAATAACCAGTCACACTGAGGGGCCCCCAAATAAAATTCTAATTAGGGCCCCATAAAGGCTTGGACTGGCCCTTATAATACTACTTTTTGTTGTGTCACAAAATGTAGTTTTAAGATATTTTTGTATAAGAATGTAGTTGTTTACAGTTAAAATATGTGGTTTGTTATTAAAGATAGCGCCTATTTGAAAATGTGTCATGTGTCATGTGTTCCCGCCTCTTGTTTCCTTATTTGGTCATGTTCCTGTCCTTGTTCAGTGTGATTATCTCGTCCAGCTGTGTTTGTCTTATTATCTGTGATTATCATGTGTATTTAGTTCCTGCCTGTGTAGTTAGTTTTCGTCTGGTCTACTCGTTACTCCCCGGTGTTCCTGTGTGTCCCAGCATTGCCGTGTCTTGCCCTGTCTGTTTTGGAGCTCATTAAAGACTGTATTTTCAGTTATCCTCATCTCCTCGTTCCTCCCTGCTGTGTGCACTGTGACAATAGTGCTTAAACATGAGATCTCATTAGTTTTGGGTGAATTTAAAGGGTAGTCTTTGGTCTCATTAATCTATTACTAGTTTTGTCTGAGGGCGAAGTCTCATAACTGAATATTTTTGTATAACTTTTGTACTTTTGACTAAACTGCTTATCAGCTTTTATAATGGCTGTTGTTGTTTATTAAATATTATTATTCAATAAATATTTTATGTAAATAATAGTAGTATTTGGTATTGAGAAACGGTGTGTGTGTGTGCGCGTAAGTGATGGTGATTTTAGTTACATTGTTCTGACATTAGATGGCAACAAGAGATTGTTTTATGAGTGAGTCAGCAGTAAAAGCTTTTATATTGAAAGAGACTGAAACGCTGTTGTAAAAGAGGAAGATATTTTTACTTTTAACAACAGCTTGTAAGATGCAGCAGTCAACAAATGCACCGAGCGCTGTCATCAGAA
This sequence comes from Acrossocheilus fasciatus, assembly GCA_036784905.1. NCBI lineage: Eukaryota > Metazoa > Chordata > Actinopteri > Cypriniformes > Cyprinidae > Acrossocheilus > Acrossocheilus fasciatus. Next base: position 28,263,875 of record CM071958.1, read on the forward strand.
TGAAAGGATAGTTTGACAAAGATATCGCTTGCCTCAGCGGACATTCAAACTAATGTTTTATTGTGAATATGAGATGCAAGAATGAATGCTGTATCAGATATAGTTAAGTTAATTACACTCACTCAGTCCATCTCTCAATACTCGACTCTGCATAATACACTGCTTTTTATACAATAAGCTTTTAATGAAGCAACTCAACGTTCCTTCATTACTAGTTCTAAATTGATGTTTGCGAATTAGCAACAGAGGCTTGGGCTCAGCTGTTAAACTGTCAAACTGAGAATTGAATCCGTGGCGGAAGGAAGTAGTTCTGCATACAAAATGTTTTTAACAACACTCAGTGGTTATTTCTTATTTATTTACACATTTATATTTCCGAACTGTTGTATAAATGCAATATCTCGTGGGCGTGTGGTATGGCTGTATGTCGGCATGCTGTACTCATATATAGGCCTATATTTGGTAAAGGTTAAGCCTTTGTGAAAATCCCTTGTGCACTTAATTGTATCGAATGTGCAAATGCACTGAATATTCAAATCTTAAAAAAGTACATTTAAAAATTGCTTGCATATGATTTAGTATTAAAGCAAAAGGCCACAATTGTATTTGTACACTTTCATGACTGTTTCTTAACACACTTTTGTATTGCATTTTGTTATAATGTCAAATTAAATGTTTTATTTTAATCTACATTTTTAATCATTTTGTTTTAATAACCTTTTGTTGTGATTTAAAGAAGTACACTTATTTTGATGTATTTACTTAGATACTAAAGCACACGTAAAGTACTTGATTATAATTTTAACTGTAGTGTGTGAATCAATATTTCATTTAAATATCCTTTGAGTGTGAATTTCAACGTGATGCTTCAGTTTTAACGGTTAAAGAGAAGGTAAGAAGCTGCTAAATATTTAATAATATAAAATTAATACAACCTACTCAACTATTTTTCCTCAAATGTTGTTGTTTTAAATAGAAAATATGCTATCATTTACAGTATTCATGTAATTCATAACTGAATGTATTGAGATAAGCAACATTTTGCATTTCGAGAAATTACAGTATGCTGTGAATGCAACATTAAAGCAACTGTTTGTCTTCAAAATCTTTTTGATGGTTCACTGACTTCTAATAAGGTAAATGGCTTCTGTTTCTGTTTCCTCAACTTTGAAAACATCTTACCTGTGCATTTAACATAGCTGTACAATTGTTAATGACAGAATAAAACATATAAGCAACCTTTGACCGACGTTGTGTTAAATCACACAAATAAAGCAGTGTTAAAGAGAAGAAGTATGTGCGCTCTCACCCATGTATGGTTTTGTCCCTGCAATAGATGTGGCTTTTAAGTCCTCCTTCACAATAGCAGCGATGTTAAAATCTGTCAGGTGAGCGTGACCTGCAAAGAGATAAACGCTAAGTAAAACCATATACTGTACACTACCGTATTTAACATGAGACTACAAGATATAAACACAAATGTAAGCAAATAAAAAAGATTCATTTGCTTTAAATGAAAGTGGTTACACTGATGCTGATGCCAGAGATTGATGGTCTCATGCTAACTGCATCCCTATTTGCATACTACCAAGCATTTGTTTTGCTGGTGATGGGAAAGTACTCACTACTGAAAACATGGGACATACTACTACTGTACAGGTCTATAATATCTGGAGAAAGCAATGCATTAGCATCGCCATTCATCTCAGTGGGAGCAGGACTGGAAGTACAGTATGTGACATTCATGATCCCATCTTGTTTTCTAGCACTTAGATTTCTATACCTTTTTTATTTTTTGTTTTGTTTTGTTTTTTGAGGCAATCACCTCAGCTGTGTAACTAATTACTTTGGAGCTGCAAGGAAAAGACACACTGACAACACCAAATAGTGTGCACAGTCCCAGCCCTTAGCTATTTTTATCTATCTTGAGTCAAGCATAATTCATTTTCATGCTTTTAAGAGGCTTCAAAAGACAAAACAGTGTAGTCACTGGCAATATCAACTGCAAAGCATGTATTAATATAATTAGCATCCAACTGCAATATTCTAACATAACATTGTTTCACGTCACAAGTTTGGCACCACAGTGTGGGGTGAACACAGCAAACACTCCAGTTTCATAACCCCGGGTAAAAAGCAGTCCTAACCCTGCGTCTAAAGTGTGAAACATTTCCTCAAAAGCAGGGAAAAGCCCTCAAGTGTCTTAACATATCAGATAAATTGACCTTTTAATAACACGGTGGTTTAAATACTTTTGAAAGAACTTGCAATATATTTAAAAACTTTAACAAAAATGGAATCTAATTCGGTACACGCTTAGATTTAAACTCGTTGAAAATGGTATAAATGTTTTTCAAAACCATAAAATATTACAAGAATTTGGCACATGCTAGAGAAGCTAAAGAGTAAATATTTTTATTAATAAATACCAACATGCTTTCTCCTGTTGATTAATCAAAGTACATTAAGGCAGCTGTTTTGTATTACAAGTTTTCTGAAATGGTATGTTTAAAAATATTCAAATGGTTAATTGTCTAATTAAGTATTCATTCATTTGCATACATTTCCAGAACAGATATCAGAACATTGGATAAAGCCAGGTTAAAATTTCTTGTTTCATTTTATGGACATATATACACAGTAGGATTATGCTATCTATTATTCATGATTCAGTAAATAAGAAAATACTGTCAACAGCTACCAATAAATAAATAATTAACAGTGTTAGGAATAAAATGGTAAATATATCAGGGTGAATTACATATTAACAAACCCCTCTGGAAAAACCTGCAGAATATAGACAGAAATAAAGCTGGATAGTTTGGTGTATGAAAGTGATTTAAATGAGAAATTATATTCATAATTAATTTTTTCATATTCATAATTGTAATTGAAATCTACAGATGCTAATCAATCAAGCGTAATAAAATAAACACTTAAATGTGTATTTTGGATGCTTTTTTCTTTCTCCCACTAGTCTCAAAGTTAACATGTTATGAAAGCAAAATAGCCCAATATCTCAAAATTGACCACTTAATAAGAATAGAGAAAAAAAGTTGCCTTAAACCAGTTTTAAAAGAGATTCTTGGATGCACTTATTTTTCCTTAACTTTGATTCATATGTTGAAAAACTGTGGTGGCAAGTTTGGCATCGCATTACAACAGTGCACACAGCCCAAAACAGCAGCAGCTTTGTCTCACAGTATAAAGGTTGAAACAGCACCTTCCAAAATCTATTTCTTGCTTTCTGGCCTAATAAAACGGTTTGGCTTGATTTGTGGGGCAGTTCCTCTTCTCATTCTTGGAAATGAGGTGACACTGAGTGTTGCGAGCTTTGGAGGAAATAACCAAAGTGAGGAGGCCAAAGTCTGCCGTTCACCTTGATGAAGATCTGCCATCGCCGCAGGGTGCGAGGGAACCGGAGCAGATGCGACACACAGAAGGAAGAGGGTACACAGGTTCAGTTTCTCTAAGCGTATGCGTATGTGTGCCTATAGCACAGAGAGAGTAGATGCTGTGGATGTGTGCAGTGTTGATATGAATGTAAAACACCTTCATGCAGCAGCTGCATTATTTACACACCGACAGAGGACATCAGTGATAAAGAGAAGAGTTTCCTGCAGAGCAACAATCTCATTTGTATTCATAGCTATTCCGTTGCAGTCTTCTGTTTTTAAAGGAGTCGTGAATTAGGAAATCAAGTCGAAATATAATATAAGAGGCTATTGTAGTATAAAAACATCCTGGTAGTTTCAGAACTCCTGATTGTCCAAAAACAGCTTTTATTGAAACAAAAGTGTTTCACAGTGTTGGGAAAGTTTAAAAGTACTTTGTAATGTGTTGTGTAATGTAATGTGTTACAATATTGTGTTACTCCCTATTACTAATTGCAATAGTTAGTTTTTATGGTTATGTTACTTTTGCGTTACTTTTTCTCATCTGGGCTGGGCTTGCCTGTTTGCTTTTAGTAGAAAAAGTTATATTTTGGGGAAATGTGAAAACCCTTTCACACCAAAAGTGAAATGAATAAGCGTCAGGCTGAAGAAAATGTAAATTCACATCTGCACAGTAATTAACTATTGCTCATGCCATTCTGGATTGCATGAAGAATAGGACGCAGGAGAAGAAAGTTCAATACTCTTCAGCAATAAAAAAAAAAAAATGAAACTTAAAAGTAATTTTTGCTTATTAGTATTGCATTGGATCATCGAAGGTCAGCAGCAAAGACATTAAACTGGGATTAAATACATAAAGGATATTTGTGTTATTTAACATATCTTGTTATTGCAGGTTTGCGTCATTTCTCTCAACATGGCAACACGAGAGCTGTCAGTCAATACATGGAAAACAAATTAACTGGCATTACTAATTTTAAATTAAAAGCAATGCAGTACTTTACAAGTTACTTGAATAAAGTAATCTGATTACGTAGCTCACATTACTTGTAATGCATTACCCCCAACACTGACTATTTGTTTCATATATTGTTTTGGTGGCAAAAGCCCGCCTCTGCAGAAGATCATCAAGAAGCCTACTTCATCATTGTCTCTTTAGCCCCGCCCATCAACTCATGCGTGTAGTAAATGGCAAGTAAATACAAGAGAAACGCAGACACAGGATTACTCCAGCAACAAAATGATAGAGATACCTGCAAGGATTATAAGACGTTTTGCATTTGCGCATCACACCGTGTCCCATCTTGCCGCAACGGCTACCTTACTAACTATTAATACGCAGCAAATTAGGAGTTTACTGAGGCAAAAGTCATAGTTAATAGTAAGAATAGGACCTTAAAATAAAGTGTGACCTAATCATTTTATTTTGGGGTAAACTTTTTTTTTCAGAATATTTTCGCAGGTTATTGTGACTGTTCTCCCCTTTTTATTTACGGATATTGGTTTCTGGTTGCACCGGCACAGGTCTCAGGACACATTTCTTGAACTTTCGCTCACGTGTGAGAATGCATGCAGTGTTTTTCTGCACTCTCTGTGCGTCTGGGTGCTCTTGGCTCCTGCAGAAGGGGCACTGGAGGTAATGTACCTCTCATTCCTCAGGGAATAAAAACCCGAATGTCCAGTGAGCTGTGGAGAGCACCTCCTCTGGACGTGAGGTCTGCAGGAGTCAGCGCTTTCCAGACACCCTCCAGGGGTTAAAAACAGCACTGCTGTGTGTCTGTAAGCTGAGCAAATGGCCTTAAAAAGCATTTTGACTTCCAAATATCTGTCAGGATTCACTCAAAAGCAAATGGATGTTTTGGCATGGGCTTCGTCAGCAGTTAAAGGGACAGTTCTCAAAAAAAAAAAAAAAATATGCAAAAACCTTTTAATTTCAGTTTTTTTTTTTTCAAAATGCAAAAACACTGATTAACCTTTAAATACTGTTTTTTTTTTTCAAAATGCAAAAATACGGATTAACCTTTAATTACTGCCCCCCCCCCTTCAAAACAGATTTTCTTGACAAGCAAAATGTAAGATTTTAATTCAAATTTTGTATATTACGTTTCTCGAGTCTATTGTAGTCAAGTTCTCATGTTTACATCAAGCCAATGTGCAAAAACATGGCACTACTATGGTACCGTGTCTAAAAATGATGGGATTAGCAGTATATTTTAGTAGTTTTTAATGCTGGCAGCGTTCTTATTGAAGGTCCTGAGGTACTTTTGACTTTTCAATACAAGCAAGATGTACAAGCATTTTTTTAATCAATCATTTTCATCTCTTTGCATCATTAGGTAACGAAATGACTCTATATTTCATGAAAATGCCACATCCACAAACTCACTGAAGCATGTAAATATGGCTTATAAGGAGACATCGCTCCAGTTATAATGTGTTTATGTAGTTTTTTGCAGCACAAGCAGAGATATATTTTGCATTGGGACAGCACTTAAAAAATCTATAAAAATAACGCTGCTAATGCCGATGTAGCTTTGCAAAGACGTTCCAATAAAGCAATTAATTAATTAAAGCTATGAGTTGATGAAAGTTGCATTTAAATCATATCAGAGGATATATTCAGAGAAAATACATTATTGGGTTAAATAATTCGTTAGATATTTCAAAAAGGCTTTAAAACTCAATGTATTGTTTGGTTTGTTTCAATGAAATTGAACGTAAGCCAATTGTTGTCCTGCAGTCCACAGCAATCCATTCAATCAAGTTTGCAATCTCTCTAAAAACGCGTTCTTGTATTATGTCTGCACTACTTTAATTGTCAGTTCATGTGTAACACAATGTGTTAAATTTACAGACCTAAATAAACCCACAGAAACAAAATATTCCCTGAAAATTGAGTTAACTCAGAATGAGTGTGAAATGGAGAGGCATTAAGGGTTGTAAAAGTCTGTGTCAGAGCCATAAGAAGTGTTTAGTGCTGTCTGGTGAAAACAACAGATCGCTCTTTCCATCACATTCTGTTTTCACAATCTGAATCTGAAACAACTGCTCTGAGAGCTGTGACATAAATCTGTTCTGACAGAAGCAACCTAGATCAAAATAGAAAACCCCACTGATGTTCTTGAGCACAGGAACAGATGACTACCTGAGGCACATTAAAGGACAAAAACTGTACACTCTTAAAAATAAAGCCTTGAAAGAGAGGTTTTCGCAGCAATGCCGTAGAACAACCATTTATGGTTCTTGAAAGAACCTTTCACAGTTCTTAACCCTTTGGGCCTCTTCATTTTTGGGTCAAACTTGGTTCTTTTGCAGTCAAAAGTACCAAGTCGTTTGCAGCCTTGAAATGCAATTTTATGTATGTATGTATTTATTTATTTATTTATTTAAAATCAATCTAATCTATATTTGTTAAACAATATTTTATTATTATTATTTAGAATTCTGAGGGGATTTTATAAATGGCTGTTTTTGATTTTACTGCAAAGGTACCCATTAACATATCCAAATCATGTGCATGATTTTTTTTTTTTTTTTGCGTGTTCTCAGAGCTAATGTGACAAAAGTCACCAAGTCACCGTACGATAAAGCTACTATTTAAAAAAAATTCAAAATGTAACATTTTTCAGTCAGGAGTGACCAAAGAGGCTTGTTAAAATAACCATGTTTTCTTGGTGTAAAGAACATTTTAAAAATCTAAACAACCATTTTCCACTACATAGAAGCTTTTGTGGAATGGAAGGTTTCCATGGATGTTAAAGGGCCTTCATGGAACCACAGATGCCAAGAACCTGATGCTTGTTTCCTTTAATGTTAAAGGAGATGTAGGTCTGAAACAAATCAGGCTCTAAAATCCAATGGGTTGTGCCATTGTCTTGTTAAAGTGTGCATGGATCTGCGACTTCCAGTCCAACAAAAATAGACCATCCAGGTACCTTTCTTTCAACATGCACACCAATTCGGATAAAATGGAAACTGGGATGCAGGTTCAAAACATACACAATAAAAATAGCCTAAAATTACATTTAGGTGCCTAAAATTGACATTTTGCCAATTTTCAGATACTCTTGATGCAAAGTTTCTAATTCTGACATTCATTTTGGTTTGGCTCACGGCTTAGCTATTCAATAAAGATTGGAGAAAATTAATGCTTCCAGAACCAAAGCTCCTGAAAATTGCATGGTTATTGTTGATTTCCACACAAAAGAGTGTAAGGGAAATAAAAAGATACTGAGAGAAAGTAGAGGTAGAGAAGTTCATTGGCCTTCTCTGTTGTCTTCAACCACCTGCTGTTTGTTGTTGTTTAGAGACGGGGTCATAACCATCTTCACATTAATATTCCCCTGCCTATTATCATACTGATGAAAAATTATGCAGGTTGTTTTTTTCTCCCTGACAACACTGGTTATCCAGACCAATGTGAAGCATCTGCCATGAATAACCTTCAATGCCTTTCTGTCACCTGTGTTATCACTCAACACGTCCTAACAAGAAGCACTAACAGCAGGTGTGATGGTGATTTATAGTATATTTAGGACTTACCGTGCTCGTCCAGCAAAATGTTGTCTGGCTTAACGTCTCTGTGAACACATAAATAAAGTTCAGTTAGGACAGACATTCTGTTGACACTTCACTCTAACAATTCATCTGGATACAGCAGAAAACCAGTAAAGCATCACATTAACGTGTCAGTTGTAAAATGAAGAGACAAAAAGAGCAGCGTCACTGGAAAATACGCGCGTGAGAAAGATCCAGAAAATGAGTCGTATGCGATTACAGATGAGTCACAGCGTGCTTTGAGGTGTAGACGCTTGTTTCTGCCACTGAATAAAAATAAAAAAGGTAACTGCAACTTTTTATCTCACAAGTTCAATTTTTTTCTCACAATAGCAAGGTCATATTTCACAATTCTGAGAAAAGAAGAAGAATTGTGGGATATAAACTCGCAACTGCAAGAAAACAAGTCAGAATTGCAAGTTTATATCTTTTTTGATTTCCGAGAGAAAAAGTCTATTTTTTTTTAACTATTTTATTTCTTGTCGAGATAAAGCAACAGTTGAATTTTAAATCTTACTGAGCAAATAAGTTCACAATGTCACAATGAAACAGTAGAAGAATTGGATGGTGGTCGATTCACTGAATTCAAGCTTGCAGGCGAATGTAAGAAAGAGGCAGGGTTTAAGCGGAGTAAATGATTGGTCCTTATAATGTCACCAGAGAGACCTAGTTTCTGTTGTTTAGAAGACATTCCTAGTTACGACATTTTGATCACGAATTATGAAACATATGCAGAGAAGAATTGTTCACACCTAAAAAAATAACATGCATTTAGAAAATAGCTTGGGTGATTTTTCTTTTTCATTAGTCAACATGTTTATAAAGAGCATCCGAATAATAATACATCTGGTTAAATGTCAGAGAAAGCTATCAATAATCGTGTTAACAGACGAACACAAGACTACACACTTACAGTATGCTGATCATGCACAATAGTATAAACAATGTTTATGAACTTAACCAGTCATTTTTATGGCATCCCTTACCAAAAAGTAGCATACTTCAAATTTATTTAAGTAAAGTTCAAGTATATTTTTAAGTTTACTTTATGTATACTTTAAATATCAGTGTAATAGTAGTACACTTGTAAGTGTACTATTTCAATACTCCTTGGAACTAAATTGTCTCACTTTCTAGTATATAAAAGTATACTCTTAAGTATACTGTAAGTATAACAGTAGTAAACTTTGAGTACACAAGTAGTTTACATTAATGTTTTTAGCTCGTACTGCAACTATACTAAAAGTGAACTTATATATGTATACTGACAGTTTACTAGTTAAATACGTGTAGCAGCATTTTTGGTACACTTTGAAGTATAGTCTCAGTAAACTACTAGTTTAGTAGATTTATACTGCAAGTATACTCGTAAGTTTTCTTTAAGTGAACTTTACATCATACTTTACGTATACTACTATGTCCCTATTTAGGTATTAATCAATATTTTGTAAATTAATATCTGAATGTACAAAACATCAAAAGAAAGAACAGAGTATCTGCTTGTAAACTGAAACATTTTATTCTAGCTTCGTGCATTCTTTTTTAAACACTTGAATGTGGGTAAGTCTCATAAATTAAAAAAAAGAAAAAAGAAGAACATTTTGAACAAAAAGCTGAAAAAAAGACTATGAACTGGATTCAGAATGATAATCAAAATGTAGATGGAGTCAATCAACACCCCAAAGCTTGACAGTCATTATTACCATTATTACCTACATTTTATTCCAAAACATTACACAGTTTTGATGCTGTTTTATGTCTGATGATCATGTTAGATTACATATGGAAGCATCTGTTGTTTCGGTTTCTTCTTCACTTGTGTTTTTTTTGGAAATTCTGTACAGAAGATGTGTACTAGCGCCCCCTACCGTATAACAATGAAAACACAGATTCTAGGAGCACAAGTATAGCTCACATATATTTAGACTTTTTCTAAGTATAAGTCAAGTATACTTAAATGTCATTTTAAGTATATTTCTGAGAAGTACATAAAGCCCATTTCTGAGAAAAAGTAGACTAAAAGTATACTTCCCTATTTTAAGTTTAAAAGAAGTATACAAATAGCACACTTGAATAAACTTCTTTTTCGTAAGGGATATCATGTAGTGGGAAACAAAATACGAAAGTAACCAAAACTAATAAACAATGACTGGCAAGTCCTATATCATTTAGGCTACATATATCCAACAAGTCTTACATTTGCATAAAACTGTTAATGGTGAGTCAATACTTTTGGATTAGTTGACAACACCTTAATGTTATTGAAATGCATTACTGAAGAACTGAATAACTTCTAAATCATTCACTTCCTGTCCGAATCCGGTTCATGGTCTTCCGTCCACTCGCCATCAGAGGTCACCCTTCCTTCATATTGACTCTTACGCCACACAGACTGTTACATGTCACTCCGGACTACAGTTCCCATCATCCATTGCACTGCTTGCACATACACAGCTGAATGCACTGATCACACAGTTGTCACCAATCACACGCTCACCTGAGAGCTATTACACACTCTATTTAATACCCACTCAGATCCTGTTCAGATCGCAGAGTATTGTCTAGCGTTTAGCACTCTCCTAGTGTTAGCTACTTGCCAAGCTTTTCCGTGTTTGTTTTGTGTTTAGTCTCCTGTATTGTTCTGCGTGTATCACTCTCTTAGTGATAGCTGCCTTAAGGAGTCTTGTTCTAGTTTAGTCTAGTCTTTTCGTATTGCTTTGTTTCTTGTTTCCTGATTCCTGCCTGTGTACCTTGGATTAACCCTTGTCTCGCCGCTCTGACTCTGTCTGTACCTCGTCTGGAATATTGCTTGTGTTTCTGGATTACTCTTCTTGTCAAGCACTCTGGATTCTGTTCGCCGTTCGATGACCTACGCCATCCCTAGGAATATTCTTGTGCTTTGCCCGTGCCATACCTGTTTGCTAGTGTTTCGACCCTGCCTGTGTTTGTTGACCACGTCTGTCAAATAAGAGTTTGCACATGGATCCGCACACCTCACGCTTCTGTCACTCTGTTACAGAATACTCGGCCCCCCAAGGATCCAGTAGCTTTCATGAACAATACAGGCCAGGTATGTACACTGCAAGACTATTATTAGCCCCTTAAGCAAGGTACGCGATCACTCGAGGACCTTATTCAAGAATATCTAGACGTTGCTAATTATTCAGATTTTCCTGATGGTGTCTTGATTGATTTTTTTTTTTGTGTGACAGCATTAATCAGTCTATAAATAATCAGTGAAAAAAATAAATAAAACGTCTAAGCTTATTTGTGAGGGTCCTCACTCAGTCAATTTTTGGGCTATGCTCTGTTGTGTGTTGGCTCTTCATTTACTGTGGGTGTCGCGGAGGAGGAAAATAACACCGTGTCTGTGCCTGTAATGGTGGCTGCTGAACCCAGTAAGTTGCAAGCTCTGGGACATTCAAGTGTACTGATCGCTACTCTGTTGATTCAACCCGCTCATGAAATGACGGTCGCACCGGAGCATGCTCCCAAGATGGCGGCCACAACAACACCCAGTCATGTCATTGCTGCCATTTAGGAGTCAAGTCACAGCTGCCATTTCTGAGTCAGGTCAAGTCACTGTTAATCATCATGAATCAAGTCAAGTTGATATTCAAGAGTCTTGTCACCTCACAGCTGATCGTCCAGAGTTTCATCACGTCTCGTGTGTTCATCCAGAGTCCTATCTCTCCCTGTCTGTTTCACCCGGATATTCAAGGTCAGTCCTTCGATATCCCAGTCTGGTTTCCAGTGTGAAGGATGCACCACTGTCCTGTCATGGCTATGGAGGCCATCTGTGAACTCTCTGCCTGTCCTGTCACGGCTATGGAGGCTGCCTATGAACCCTTGTCCTGTCCTGTCATGGCTATGAAGGCCGCCTGTGAACTCTCTGCCTGTCCTGTCACTGCTATGGAGGCCATCAGTGAAGTCTTGCCTTGATTGTGAACTATTTGCCAGTCCCATTCCAGCCAAAGCACTTATTTATGAACTGTCTGCTAGTCCAGTTAGTGTCAGAGGACCTGATTCTGAACAATCTGTCTATCCAACTTCACTCCCTGAACTGGCTGCCAATCCAGTACCTGTCAATGCAATCTGCTAATGAACTGTTTTCCTGTCCAGTTCCAGTCAATGAGTTAAATTTTGAATTGTCTGCCTGTCCAGTTTTGATCAGGGAGTTTGCTTATGGACTGTCTGCCCGCTGAGTTGCCACCAGGGAAAATATTGATGGACTTCCTATGTTCCCTGCCTCGGTCCTTGAGTCGGTACATGCTCTCTCTGTTTCTTATGTCTCAGTTTTCCCTAGGTTTTTATTTATTTTTTCCCTAGGTGAGATTTTTGTGCTCACAGAGAGATCTGATCTGATCATAATCAGTCTATCTGGAATGACATGACGAAACAGAACAAACTTAGACTAAATCCAGAAGAACTGTGGCAAGGTCTTAAGACGCTTCAAGAAAGCTACCTGCAAAGCTCCTGAGAAACTCTGCTCAAGTGCATAAAAGCTGCTTTAAACACAAAGTATGCTCACACCAAATGTTGATTTCATTTAGTTAATTGATGATTATTTTTGACAGCATCCTCATTTCACTGCATTTTTGCACAAGTGCCTAAAACTTTTAACAGTACTGTAACTTTGCAGGTAAGCACCTTGAGACGTTGCCACAGTTCTTCTGGATTTAGTCTGTCTCAGTTTGTTCTGTTTCTTCATGTCATTGCATACAGACTGATGATGATCAGATCAGATCTCTGTATGGAGCACACAAATCTCACTGGATTATTACAATTAATGGCTAAATGAATGTTTGGAAATGTAAACTTCATTTTTTTTTTTTTTTTTAGCTGCTGAAAATACTACTGTTCAGATCATTTTGGCCACCGCTGTAGACAGCTAGAAAGCTCACTAGATTTTTGAAACCGAGCTGGCTGAGCGATAACATTTAAAATAAACAAACCAAAAAGAAGTTTCTACTCATTAATTTTCCACTAAATTGGAATCTATAAACCAATTAACGTCAACTTTGCATATCAAAGCCAGGAGATGCTATTGACAGTTCACAGGTTTTCTCCACAAACAGGTGAGCTCAGGTGAGAAAGGTCAAGCGTGTTGAGTTTAATGAGCTGACATTTGCACAGAGCTACTGCATATCAGCGGCACACATTACACCCAAAGATGCTGCTCGTCATGGCAGCTGCTGGATGGTTTCCTGGGCAACAGGTGTCAAGGCAACCTGCCTCCAGCCTGTTATATGTGCTTTTCATCCAATGGGCAATTACTATGTTATTATTTATTTAAAATGAGTCTGTTTACAGTTTTGCAGTGCAAACCAAGCCAAGCTGGAGAATTAATCCAAAAATAAACATGATGATTTAACTATTGAATATGTAATTCTGTTTTTTTTTTTTTTTTTTTTTCTGCACAGGTAATACAAGTACTGTCTTTGTTTGGTTTTAATTTGGCTAATTTTCCTCCTATCTTTAACCGCGATGGTCATTTACTGGTGGGAGCTGCAATTTGATATTATAACAAAATCAACAATCTCTTGAATGTATTCTGTCACACTTTATTTTAAGGACCAATTTTCAGAATTAACTAACTATTAACTATGACTTTTGCTTGAATAAAACACACACACACACACACACACTCACTCATATATATATATATATATATATATATATATATATATATATATATATATATATACATATACAGGTGCATCTCAATAAATTAGAATGTCGTGGAAAAGTTAATTTATTTCAGTAATTCAACTAAAATTGTGAAACTTGTGTATTAAATAAATTCAATGCACGCAGACTAAAGTAGTTTAAGTCTTTGGTTCTTTTAATTGTGTTGATTTTGACTCACATTTAACAAAAACCCACCAATTCACTATCTTAATATATTAGAATATGGTGACATGCCAATCAGCTAATCAACTCAAAACACCTGCAAAGGTTTCCGGATCCTTCAAAATGGTCTCTCGGTTTGGTTCACTAGGCTACACAATCATGGGGAAGACTGCTGATCTGACAGTTGTCCAGAAGACAATCATTGACACCCTTCACAAGGAGGGTAAGCCACAAACATTCATTGCCAAAGAAGCTGTCTGTTCACAGAGTGCTGTATCCAAGCATGTTAACAGAAAGTTGAGTGGAAGGAAAAAGTGTGGAAGAAAAAGATGCACAACCAACCGAGAGAACCGCAGCCTTATGAGGATTGTCAAGCAAAATCAATTCAAGAATTTGGGTGAACTTCACAAGGAATGGACTGAGGCTGGGGTCAAGGGGTCAAGAGCCACCACACACAGACGTGTCGAGGAATTTGGCTACAGTTATCGTATTCCTCTTGTTAAGCCACTCCTGAACCACAGACAACCCCAGAGGCATCTTACCTGGGCTAAGGAGAAGAAGAACTGGACTGTTGCCCAGTGGTCCAAAGTCCTCTTTTCAGATGAGAGCAAGTTTTGTATTTCATTTGGAAACCAAGGTCCTAGAGTCTGGAGGAAGGGTGGAGAAGCTCATAGCCCAAGTTGCTTGAAGTCGAGTGTTTTGTTTCCACAGTCTGTGATGATTTGGGGTGCAATGTCATCTGCTGCACCCGTTTACCAAGAAATTTTGGAGCAATTCATGCTTCCTTCTGCTGACCAGCTTTTTAAAGATGCTGATTTCATTTTCCAGCAGGATTTGGCACCTGCCCACACTGCCAAAAGCACCAAAAGTTGGTTAAATGACCATGGTGTTGGTGTGCTTGACTGGTCAGCAAACTCACCAGACCTGAACCCCAGGGAGAATCTATGAGGTATTGTCAAGAGGAAGATGAGAAACAAGAGACCAAAAAATGCAGATGAGCTGAAGGCCACTGTCAAAGAAACCTGGGCTTCCAGACCACCTCAGCAGTGCCACAAACTGATCACCTCCACGCCACGCCGAACTGAGGCAGCAATTAAAGCAAAAGGAGCCCCTACCAAGTATTGAGTACATATACAGTAAATGAACATACTTTCCAGAAGGCCAACAATTCACTAAAAATGTTTTTTTATTTTTTATTTATTTTTTTATTTTTTTAATTGGCCTCATGAAGTATTCTAATATGTTAAGTTTTTGTTAAATGTGAGCCAAAATCATCACAATTAAAAGAACCAAAGACTTAAACTACTTCAATCTGTGTGCATTGAATTTATTTAATACACGAGTTTCACAATTTGAGTTGAATTACTGAAATAAATGAACTTTTCCATGGCATTCTAATTTATTGAGATGCACCTGTGTGTGTGTGTGTGTGTGTGTGTATATATATATATATATATATATATATAAGGTTGATTATGTACACATTTATTTATTGCAAAATACTGTATATGTAGATAGTCAAATATTTAAGTAGTTTGAGAGAGTTGTGAAAATCTATGGACTCTTTTCCAGATGATGCATTTCCAAAGTTATTAATCACAATTCTACACTTTAAATAATAAATAAATGACAGAAAGAAAGAAAGAAAGAAAGAAAGAAAGAAAGAAAGAAAGAAAGTGTACTAGTAATTTTCAGGCAGGATATTAACCAGTAATTTTACAGACATTTCCATTAACCTTAAAACACAATGAAGTTCAAAATTCAAAATACAGGTAAGAAACCTATAAAAAAGTTTTTAATATATATTTTTACTTTTAAAAATGCTAATGTAGTTTTTCCACTACTGTTACATGTGATTACTTTTAAAAAAATAAGTTAAAATAATATGGGCTGAAAATGAAATGAAATGAATTATAATTGGTTTCACTTTTGGAACCCAGCAGCTGCACTCTGTAGCACACTAGAAGTTAGTTATAAAAGTAAATCAACATGTAAATTTCTGTCTGTTCCTCACACATGCCTATCACACTGTATGAAATACACCCCTGAAAAGAAATTTTACCAGATCCTCTTTATTTCTCTTGTCCTCAATTAACAGAAACATTGCACATGGTGAAAAAATAAAAAATGTGCATATTTTCAAATATTATTTGTTTTACCTGCTTTAAATGGATCCTATTATGCCCTTTTATTAAGTCTTGATTTGATTCATGGAGTGTACTAGAATAGGTCTTCGTGCTTATTATTATATATTTATATAGTAAATAGGTATTATATAGTTTTATAAGAGGAGGTTTCATTGACTTGACAAATTTATTTTTCAGAAGTTTGTAGGTACAGACATCCATTGTGGCAGTTTTCTGAGGCTTTTTTAAATATTATTCATATCTGTATCGGAATTATATCATATCAACTGAAATTAAGAAATATATTGCGATATAAATTTTGGCCATATCGTCCAGCCATAATAGGACCCCTTCTTTACATTGAGAAGTTGCCAAAATGAGGCATACAATATCAAATATTGAAATATCAGTAACTTTTCTCAACTGACTGTTGAAATAGAAGATCTGGCAACTTTAAGCAACATCTGTCAATAGTTGTGCCATCCCGTACCGTTATTAAGGTGCTTTGAGTTCAGTGACTTGATGACTGTAATACTCATGACTTGTCAATTATATCTAAAACCTCTTGGAGTTGATCCACCTGTTATAAAAGTGACGTGGGATGTCAGCATGAGTTCTTCCTCCACACCTCACACACCTGGCCTTTCTCAGAGCTCAGTGGCAGTGTTATCTGACCACCCAAACCCATCCACCACCTTTTCTTTCGCTTGACTGCTCCAACAACCTATTAGCAGGATCTAATGGCCTCATTACATCACATATCATGATGAGGGCTGTAAGTGAGCTGGCTCCTGGTCACCGGATCCCTGCTGAGATACTCAGGAACAGAGGGACAGCTGGAGACCGACACACAAGCTCTTCAATAAACCCTTTGTGGGTGGCACAATGTTTGCTAGTGCTGTTTGATGAAGGGAGATGGCTGATTTTCAGCTTAACTGGACTAAGCTGGACATGTGTTAACCTTTACTGGCCTTTTGTCCAATAAAACCAACTCCATGATTAGAATATCCAACCAATATTTTCACTATTAACTCTATATATTGCATATTGGCTGTTTATTAGTATGTATAAAGCACATATTAATGTCTTATTCTTCACGATCATATTTTAGATCATTTAATCTCTACCCCATACCTAAATGTAACAGCTACCTATCTATCTATCATCAAGCAGCTAATTAGGAGTTTATTAAGGCAAAAGTCATAATTAATAGTTAGTTAATTGTGAGAACTGGACCTTAAAATAAAGACTTGACTTAAAATAACTTTGCCTATTCGTTTGTGGTGCTCTTGACAGGAATATTTGTGGAAAATAAAAGAAAATTAATCAATATATTTATTGGAGTGGTGATTTTGGTGTGCTTTGGCCATAGTGGGGTAACTTTCCTTAGTAGATAAAAATGATAATATAAGAATAATAAAGAAAGTAGCGGGTTTTTTTTTCAAACCTAAGTCATTCAGTATTTATTCAAAGATGCTCATTTAACTCAATTTCGTTTAACTGTATAAACTGCAGGACAGTTTATTTGCCATATTTTCTGCGCTTTTCTCGCTGCCATACACATATACTCGTTGCTATACAGTTTTTCCATTTACAGACCTGAGCTCACAACCTCTGCCATCTTTTTATTCTTTATTCTAAAAGGGACAATGCACATTAATTGACACGAGCACTCAGCCAGTTATGAAAATGTGCCAGATTTGGCCATACAGACTAATTTTCATCTGCAGTCCCTGGCAGGTTGATGGTACAAAGTATATGCCTATAATTAGTAAATGATAAGACCATATGGTGCATTAAACATTAAAAAATCCTGTGAAAGCACATGCCAGTAAACATTAACAGAAGCATATTGACACAAACACAACAAAATTACTCCAAAACATATGCAGACAGAACATGAGTCTGCTTATGTTTTGAATTATGATGAATTATGGTTTTTCTTTAATGAACCTATTACGTGGAGGTGGGGCCATAAAAACAAAAAACAAAAAACAAAAACACTATATACAGTAAAATATATGCAAACATAATCCAAACATACCACTTTTGCCTCAATAAACTCCTAATTTGCTCCTTATTAATAGTTGGTAAGGTAATTGTGAAGTTTAGGTATTGGGTAGGATTAGGGATGTAGAATATGGTCATGTAGAATATGTGCTTTATAAATACTAATAAACAGTCAATTTGTTAATAATAGGCATGCTAATAAGCAACTAGTTAATAGTGAGAACTGGTCCCTAAACTGAAGTGTTACACTCTAAATAAATATTTGGTTCAGCTTATTGGGTCATTTTATTGGGTTATTTTTTATATTTTTACCCAGGTTCAACATGGAAGCCGTACGATTTGCCACCCTAGCCCACAGAGATCTCCCTTCTACGAGTATGCTGGGGAATTACCATCACCCCATGGACCTGCGAAGTGTACGGGCCCGAGCCAGAGCCAGCCTGCCGTCAGTCCGGCCGACAGCTCGTCACTCATGCCCGCCGTCTTTGGCGAAATGCAGGCCGCCATCGACAGCTCTCTCAAGCCTGCCATCCGTGGCGAAATCCAGGCCACTGTCCACAGCTCTCTCAAGCCCGCTGTCCGCAGGGAAATCAACGCCGCCGTCTGCGGCTCTCTCAAGCCCGCCTTCCATGGCTCCCTCAAGCCCACTGCCGTCCGCGGCTCTCTCAAGCCCGCCGTCCGCAGGGAATTCAACACCGTGGTCTGCGGCTCTTCCAAGCCTGCCTCCATCCACAGCTCACTCAAGCCTGCCAGCCCCTGACCAGAGACCAGTGCTGGGGCCGCGGCCTCGGAGGCGGTCCCGCCATGGCACCCCGAGTCCCCTTATCCGCCATGGTGCCCCGAGTCTCCAGACACACCATGGCCTCCCGAGCTCCCTGTTCCTCCGTGGGACCCGGAACGGCTCACCCCACCTCTCTGTTGGATGTTGTACGGCGCAGGACGCGCCTTTCAGGAGGGAGGAGTAACTGTCAGTCCTGTGTCCCTATATCTTGTGTTTCCCTCCCTCTTGTGCCCATATTTGGTTATTTTCATGTTCCTGTCTTTTATTAGTTAATTTAGTCCCAGCCGTGTTTGATTTTTCCAGGTGTGTCTTGTTTTCCCCTCGTTAATTCTGTCTATTTATAGTGTTCTGCCCCTTGTTTCCTGTCCGCTGTTATATGTCTGTCCCCCTGCTACGTGTGCATTTACCTGTATGTGATTCTTTATTGGGAGAATAAAGATGGTTTTTGTGGAATTCTCCGTCTCCTCGCTTCCTCATTTCCCTACACAGCAGCAGTAGTCGAATAGTGACAGTACATCCTGTTAATTAAAATTATGTAGTACTTATTTGTATAATTACACTGTAACAAAGGCACATTGAAATAAACGTAACCAAGACACAAAAAAACTCTGAAGCCAAATACAGCTTTGTGTGATGAACACAATGAAATCCAGTTTGTTATTTGCTGATAATCTTACCCTTAAATGATGCCCTGAAATATTCATGTTTAAATTTGTAAATATATATAAATACTTTTAATGTCATTGACACTGTACTGAAATTTATAAATGAAATTTGAGACAATTTTGATAATGATTTTTAATTTGTGTCTACTTTATAAGACTTGGAATATTGCACACAATAGCATGAATTGTTGTTATGGTATTTAAAAAAATAAAAAATAAATAAAATGAAGAGAATGAACTGTTTCCCCTTTTGTGTTTCACAATAAAATAATAGCATGCACATATGGAACGATATCAGATTGAGTAATAAAGTGAGTGGCAGTATTTCATTCTTTTGCGAACTATTCTTTCACTAAGCCGAAACTAAAGGTCAAGTTTAAAGCAGAGATGCAACTTGACTAGATATCAGCCTCAGCTGGAACTGTTGCATATCCTCAGAACAAAATGAGATATTTTCTTAAGATTTTTTTTTTGTTTTGTTAAGAGACATATTCTTAACAGCTCATACAAATGCACTCAAACAAACACAAGCAAAAAGCAAAACAAATGGCTCTAAGGCTGCAGAGCACATCAACTCAAGATTGAGCTGCAGGTGTCAGACTGAGCTGATTCAAGCTGACAGCTCTCGCTCTGTGTGAGAGGACAGTCAAGATCCATTACCAAACAGTTCAAGTAAATAATGATGAAAAAAATTTAATAACCAGCACCTTTCATACACACGTGTAATGAGTCCACTGAAGGTGAGTGTAGTGAAGAACCCAAGTGCAGTTTATTTATAAATGTGAAATCCAAGATACAAACAAAATCCAAACAAAGACAGACTTGACTTGAACAGACTCGAAACAGACTTGACCAGAGACAGACTTGGCATGGCATGAATGGACTAGACTCACCAACAGCAGGTTAAAACATTAATACATACAACAATACAACATAACAAACAATGAGAGTCGCATGACATGAACAAACCAATGAGAGACAAGACACATGACTAAAGCAACCAATGAGAACATGACACAATGTACAAGGGAACCAATAGCATGAATACATGAGGGAAAGGGAAGCATGAAACAATCAGGAACCATGACTAAACTTCAAAATAAAAGACATGAAACAGAACCCAAATCAGACCTTACGTATTCCCCCCTCAAAAAAGGCAGCTCCAGACGCCTAAACCCAAAACAGACAAGTCCAGGAGGGAGGTGGAGCGGAGGTGGAACTGGGGGAGGGATGGAGGGCCAGGCCCGTGAAGGGGAACAGGGGGCCATGGCAGAGCAGGCAGAGCAGGCAATTCATGAACGGCCTCTGTGGCCGTGACAGGACAGCCAGTAAGTTCATGAACGGCCTCTGTGGCCATGTTGAAACAGGACGAGAGTTCATAGATGGCCTCCGTGGCCGGTTCAGGACAGGACAGTAGTTCATATGCCGTGACATGAGCAGACGAAAGTTCATTATTGGCCTCCTCGGCCGGAACAAACAGTTCACAGAAATCGTCTCTGGGCGCTACCACCACACAAGGAACTGAGGCAAGTACCGCCGTCTCGAGAGGTTCTGCAGCCTGCGCTGCCACCTCTGAAGAGACTGCAGCAGACACCATGGCCTCTGGGAGCACAGCAGCGGGCACCGCTACCTCGAGAGGTTCTGCAGCATAAGCCGCCACCTCTGGAGATGTTGTAGATGGCGCCGCCACCTCTAGAAAATCGGCGGTGGTGTACACGGCCCAGATACACCATAAAGCAACCCCCCACACGGGAAGTGGGGAATGAGTTCCTGAGCAGACAGGGGAATGAGTTCCTGAGCAGGATGACTAGAGTGATTAGGTTTGGGGATACCAACTACGCGTGCAGACACCAGTGGTGTATCCCTTACACTGGATACCAGACTGGGATACCGAGGGATTGACCTTGAATATCTGGGTACAATAGACAGGACTCTGGATGAATAGACGAGACGTGACAGGACACTGGACGATCAGCTGTGACGTGACGAGACTCTGGACGATCAGCTGAGACGTGATGAGACTCTAGAACGGCGGCCATTTTCTGAAGAGACTCTTAAGTGGTGGCCATCTTGCAACGGAGCTCTTGAATGGCAGCCATATTGTGAAGAATGTCTTGAGTAGCCAGCATGACGTGAGCAGGCCCTGGGGTAGCAGACATGGCGTTAGCAGACTCTGGCTTGGCAGACATGACGTGAGCAAGCTTAGAGGAAGTGTCGTGTTCCACCTCCACGACACCCACAGTAAAAGATGATCCACAGAGTAACAGGGCATAATCAATGTACTCAGCCAGGGAAAAATGGATCTTACCTTCTAGCAATCCAGAATGAATGGGTTCATTCAGACCTACTTGAAAAATGTCTTTTAAAGCCACATCATTAAAATCCACCAAATGGCATAGTCCACAAAAGTCGGCAACATAGTCCTCTATGGACCCGTCACCTTGACGAAGGCAGAGGAGGCTAACTGCTGGGTTCATGGTAAGTTTGTGTATTCTGAAATGAGTCCACTGAAGGCGAGCGTAGAGAAGAACCCAAGTGCAGTTTATTTATAAATGTGAAGCACACTAACCACTCCCCCAAATCACTTGGTAGACCAACGAACACAACATACGTTATAAATCGTCAATTCGCTTAACTGTTTCTTTGTCGACGCTGTTTCAGAGCAATACTTGAAAATGACCACTAGGTGTCACCGTAGAGACGGGTGTTGAAATGTTTCGAAGCCTCGACACATTTACTTCAACTGCTTTAGTGTTTCACAAAGCCTCGCTTTGCCCACCACTACTTGGCATGGCATGAACGGACTAGACTCACCAACAGCAGGTTACAACATTAATACACGACCAGGAACAAAGGCGACAACATGGCTACTTATAACAAACAATGAGAGTCACATGACATGAACAAACCAATGAGAGACAAGACACATGACTAAAGCAACCAATGAGAACATGACTCAATGTACAAGGGAACCAATAGCATGAAGACATGAGGGAAAAGGAAGCATGAAACAACCAGGAACCGTGACTAAACTTCAAAATAAAAGACATGAAAACAAGAACATGAAACAGAACCCAAAACAGACCTTACAACATGAGGCATCTTAATGCAGCTTTTCACTTATGATACTCTCAGATTTTTGAGGTGTGTTTTGAGGATTAATTATTTTGCATTATTTTAATATTATGCATTTTTTGACTGTTTATTTATTGTACAACAAAGCCAATAAACATTGCATACAATAACTATAGCCTGTACAAACCAGGGTTTGCATAAAAAAATTAAAAAAATGTAGGGATGGCATACAATATCTATGCACACCTGTTTTATGCATTTATTATTATTCTTTTTTTTTTTATCTCATGACTATTCAGGTAAGTTTAAAATGGCATGTTTTTTTATTTTTTTATTGAAAACATGAGATGAAGAGCCTATTAACCTATTAAAACCATTTAAAAATGATACAAAACTGAAAACTATATAGAAATATGGCAAACTCGCACAGAAATATCAGGCATGTAAAAATAGGCTGTTGATATAATTGACAAAATGTACTTGTGTGATTGATTTACATGCATCTTCTGTTGTTCTGTTATCAGTAAATTCAGTCTCAGTAATATTTTATACTATTTTTAAGTTTTGCATTCTTCTTTGGCATCTATTTATAAAATAGTTTGTGGTTTTGGCATGTTTTTATAGTAAAGGGCTGCTGCTGACTACTAACTGCTGACAGTTTGTCTCTTCTAGTGTTTTGCTTCGTACTGATAAATTGGACGTGAAAGGCAAATGCCAGTCAGCATGCACTAAAAATGTGCAGTTAGTGTTTTGATTTTATTTGGCTTTCATATAAACTTTAATATGACTCAGGTCAGTTCAATGTTGATGCAGTTCAATTCACCAAAAATTGCAGAATTCATCAGTTATGAAGAAATTCAGCTCAGTTCAGTTCAAGTTCAGTTCTCATCTGATATGAAGTATATAATTTATCTAATATGTATTGTACAGTAAGTGTAAATTATTTTCATGAGTTTGCATGACTTTCCTATAATAATAAACGCAACTCAAACATCAGTTTAGAAAACAAATCCCATCTGAATAGTGCAAATGAAGAATGGATTTGTTAGTGAATGTTTTGGTTTTTCTCACTCATCTGCCACATCCTGTTTTGAAGAGTCTCATCTCTTAAGATCTGTTAATTGAGCAGCACTCTAGCGTTAATAATTCAAGTAGCCGTGAGCAAAAAAACAGGGTGTATTGTTTTCGTCTCAGGAGTGCAGTGGGACAAGGGGTGTCCGTCTCACAGGAGATCTTCCATTAGGAATGGAAATGCACCGGAGGCTGATAAACACATGTCCTGTTCCTCATGTGGTATAAGAGATACTGTATTACAACATACTGCTATTAAGACAACATAACAGTTAGTGGGCTAAACTTAGTGTAGATTTTTAAAAAAAAGTACAATTGGCAGTGCTGTAGTTAAAGTTAAAGGCTCTTGCTTGTGCAATAGAGTATGTTTTCATTAACAAAAACGGTCACACTTTATTTTAATGTCCAGTTCTCACTATTAACAAATCATCGTCCTTTGCCTCAATAAACTCCTAATTTGCTCCTTATTAGTAGTTAGTAAGGTAGTTGTTTAGTTTAGGTATTAGGTAGGATCAGGAATACGATCATGTAGAGTATGTGCTTTATAAGTATTAATAAACAGCTAATATTTTAATAATACGCATGCTAATAAGCAACTTTCATAGTGAGAACTGGTCCATAAACTAAAGTGTGTTACCACAAAAACGTCTCATGTTTTTAAAGGGGTCCTTTATGCCCTTTTATGAAGTCTTGATTTAGTTTTTGGGGTGTACTAGAATAGGTTTTCATGCTTGATTGTTCCAGAAATGCATTATTTTTCACACATTTTACATAACTGTAGCACCTCTCTGTCTTAAACGTGCTGTTTAGTTCCTGATTGGATGAAGCCCCTCCTTCCAAAATACAAAATGTGCTCTGATTGGTTACCATAGCTTGCCCAGTGCATTGTGATTGGTGAACCGCTTTAATGTTCTGACACTCCCCTTGCCATAACCGCAGGTTTCACCTGCTCGGCTGTAAATATAAACAATGGCATCAACATGTTTAAAGGGAAAGTTCACCCAAAAATGAAAATTCTGTCATTAATTGATTTCAGATTGATTTCAAATCATGTTTGGGGGAATTTCAAAGAATTAATAAATGAATGAGTGAATGAGAATGTAATTTTGGACACTGAAATTACAGCTTCCATCACTGTATGGATAGAAAGTCTACTGCCGTCATGTTGACGATTAAGTGGTAACAGATTCTGCCTACACTATCTGACCATGACAGAATGGGCAGCCAATCCTAAAAACTGGATTTAAACAAACAAAAAAACAAATATGATTTGAGAGAAGTGTGAACAATATTCATGTTATAACCAGCATATCACCTGCATGCATTAAAAGCATAGTCCTTGGTCATAGTCATCACAGAAAAGTATATCCTGCTGTACAGAGATGAAGTAATCTCCTGAATTTCTCAAATTCATAATAAGGCTGTTGATGAATTATTACTGTCTGCAGCAATGAGCTCTTTCATTTGTCCTGATTATCTTTCTTCTCATGCGTCTGTCTGGGACGAGAGAACACCACATTTATCCAGAATTTACAGTTTATTTGGACTCGGTTTTAAAGTTTGGCTCTTCAGTAAGTGAGATTTAGTCCAGATATTCTGGATAAAATAATGAAGTATATACTGCTGATGTGTACATTTAATGTACTAAAGGTATATAATTAAAAATGTTTACAATACATATGATGTGTCTAAGTCTTACTGTAAATATTTAGGGCTCAAAATCACCCACAGAGGTGTAAAATCTACAGAAAAACCCCACTGTATCATATTTGACACACAAATGTCCAAGGCTTCTAATTTATCAACATAAATTAGATCAAACATTGCATGCAAAAATGGAGGGAACGGAGACGTTATGTCATCTCTGATTTTAAGAGAAAACGGCAATGAAATTTGGCGTGTGGATTTTGTATGCTGAGCCACTCCCTGTGCATATGGGTATAAAGAGGCGACAGGTGCATCCACTCATTCAGGTTTTAAGCTGAGGAGCCAAGAACGTGTCCCTGGCAACCAGAGATGGTTCAAGGTTGTGGCTTGGGG
Organism: Acrossocheilus fasciatus; assembly: GCA_036784905.1. Lineage (NCBI taxonomy): Eukaryota > Metazoa > Chordata > Actinopteri > Cypriniformes > Cyprinidae > Acrossocheilus > Acrossocheilus fasciatus. The sequence continues at coordinate 28,289,448 of CM071958.1, forward strand.
ACATAACGTCTCTGTTCCCATCAGGGAACAAGGGTTATGCACGTAATTGAGACGTTCACTATCTGTCAGTCACTATGAATTATGTCATGACAACGTTAGGGGTCCATGGAAAGTGCCACAACCTGAACCCTGTCACAACCCTGTGGCGCTGCGAGAGTTGACAAGCAGCTAGAGGTCTGCGCGGGACTGTTTTTTAAGTCCCGCTCCAGCCCGCTCCTGCGAGGTTATATCCCGCACCCACCCGCTCCCGCTATATATTCACTCTTTGTTCACCCGCTGTCCGCTTTGAATAATTTTCTTCCTGACCCGACTGTTCCCGCTTAATTTACATCTCGTTTCCAGAATCACACATTTAAATTTCCTCTACTGAAAGAAAGAGAGATAGGCTAACAAATAAAAGTGTAGTCTGCACAAAGTTGTATTTGTTATTTTATTCGTCTTGTCAAGAGTCTTTTATCGACAGCAAAATGTCTTAAGACACAAAATTCCTTTAATATTTTGCTGCCAACACAGTAGGAAAAAAGAAAGTGTCACAGAGAAAATAAAAATGTACAAAAATTGTATTCCTTATTCGTATTTGTCTTGTCAGGATACAATTCATTTAACCTTTACAACACAATATAGGAAAAAGTGTCACAGAGGGAAAAAAAAGTAGGTTGTACAAAAATAGCTTATTATAATTTTATTCGTCTTGTCAAAATACTAAATTCGTTTAACATCTTGCTGTAAACACAGTAGCCTAGGAAAAGTGTCATGGAAGAAAAATAAATAAATAAATAAATAAATTCGACATCTGTCATTTAAAATTATAGGCTAAGCGAAATATAAACAAAACCGAGTTGAGCGTTCTCCAAGGACAGTGCATCCACACTTTGCTCCATCTATATTCACCACTGGTAGGCTAGCCTGCTCTGAGCATCGTTATGCACATGCTGCACACAGACCTCACAAATAAAATGAAGCACTGGTTCATGAGTGCAGCGCGTGCATAACAGTCGAGTGCAGGCTGTACTGGTGCTTGAATAAAGCACAGATATGCTGTTCTGAAAAGACGTCGGGAATGGGATATTGTTTGACCGCCCGCTCCCATTCAAATTGCACCAGAGTTACCGACCGCAACCGCGTTTTATGCAAGAATTTAATCCCGCGGCGGACCCAACCTGATTTCTTGCGACGCGGGATTAAATTCCTGCATAAAACACGGTTGCGGTCGCTAACTCTGGTGCAGACCTCTACAAGCAGCCATGTGTCAGACAGATGCTACACAAAGGTTGTTACCTTCCCAACGCCCCAGTGCAAATTCACTGACCTTGGCGCCCGCAGGGACCAAAAGGTAGTACATCACTGCTGGAGATTGCGATGCTACTGTTCCGTCCACAATAATTTTTTAATAGAAGGGATTTCAACCTTCAGTGAAAGACTTGCTTCAGATATTTCCTATTTGTTATCAGCTTTGGCAATAGCGATGGCGAAGTGAGCCTTCCAAGGGGAAGGGAGGTACGGAGGCCACATCCTATCCATAGGCAGGTAACATGTGGAGACACTGATATGGACTGACCAAAGGGGCAGTACTACATATGGAATGGTCTCAGAGGCAGGTCCTACCTGAGAGTAGGGATGGAGCAACTTCCAGCAGAGACTGACAGAATGGTCTGTCAAAGGGAAGACACGAGTTCACCAAAAAGGGAAACCTTACTGTGGAAGGATACACACATGGGACCGCCCGCAGGGAATCAAGCCATATGGACATCTTGCCCAGTACAGGGGATGACCTGGACTCCAGGCAAGCTAACAACGATACTGGGCCTGGCGTCCGACTGCTCCGCTCAGTCTGACTGCCGGGGGTGCTCGAGGATACTCTACTGGAGGAGGAAAAAAGTGCTCGCATCCCCTGGTGAAGGCTGGTCCTTCCTGCCAATTACCTATTGCCCAACACATGGGAAAAAAACGGCTCAACACGGAGGCTGTAGAATCTCGCGAAGGTGTTTGGTGTCGCCCAGCCCGCAGCTCTACAGATGTCTGCACATAGGAGGAGGCAACACTCCGTGTGGAGTGAGCCCTCACCCCCAGGGGGCACGGCTTGCCTTGGGATTGATATGTCAAGGCGATGGCATCCACTATCCAGTGGGCCAACCTCTGCTTGGAGACAGCCTTCCCTTTCTGCTGACCTCCGTAGCAGACAAAGAGCTGCTCAGAGCTTCTGAAGCACTGGGTGTGGTCCACGTATATGCGAAACACTCCTACAAGACACAGCAATGCCAAGGCTGGGTCTGCCTCCTCCGAGAGCAGTGCTTGCAGGTTCACCACCTGATCGCGAAAGGGCGTTGTGGGAACCTTGGGCATGTGTCCAGGCTGTAGGTCTCAGGACAATGTGAGAGTAGGCCGGCCCAAACACAAGGCACTCTCCGCTTACCAAAAATGCTTGGAGGTCCCAGACCCTCTTGATGGAAGTGAGTGCGGTCAGGAGTGCTTTCTTTGCAAACAGGAATTTAAGCTCGACTGAATCCAGCGGCTCAAAGGCCAGCCAGGACGAACTGGTAGAGAGATCCCAGGAGGGCATTAACCTAGGAGGATTTAACCTTCTGGCACCCCTCAGGAACCTAATGATCAGGTCATGCTTACCCAAAGACCGGCAGTCCACTGCATTGTGTTGTGTTGCGATAGCAGCGACATACACTTTTAAGGTGGAGGGAGACAGTATACGCTCCAACCTCTCTTGCAGGAAAGAAAGCACAATTCTAATCGGGCTAAAGAAGGTCCTTCCTCAGAGGAATGCGCCAGGGAGGGGCTGTCACAAGGAGCATGCCTTCATTATATTCACCATTGTTACACCACAATAAAGAATGCATACCGCTCCATCCCCAGAGCAGCTTTGGGCTCTCTGATCACTGTTTAGTTCATCTTATACCGACCTACAGCCAGAAACTGGAATCAGCTAAACTTCTATTAATGACTGTAAAAAGACGGACAAATGAAGCAGAGCAGGATTTTTTTGTTTTGACCTCACTGATTGGAGTGTTTTTTAAGCTGCTGCCACCCATCTGGACGAGCTCACAGAGACTGTAACATCCTATATCAGTTTCTGTGAAGATATGTGCATTCGTACCAGGAACTATTTAAGAAACAACAATGACAAACCATGGTTCACTGAAAAACTCAGACAGCTCTGCCAGGCCAAAGAAGATGCTTACAGCAATGGGGATAGAGTCTTGTATAAACAGGCCAAATACACACTGGAAAGGGAGATCAGAGGAGCAAAGAGGAATTTTTCTGAAAAGCCAAGGATCCAGTTCTCTTCCAATGACACGGCTTCAGTGTGCAAAGGTCTGAAAGACATCGCCAACTACAATCCCCCAGCACTGTGGAGAATGAGCAGAGGATCTGAATGAGTTCTGTTGCAGGTTTGAAAAACACCATTAACACCTCCAGCAAGTGGCCCCAAAAGGACAATCGACATACACGCAGTGGTGCAGAGTTGGGAAGTCGTGCTGGATGGCACAGAAGGCATCGCGTCCTGGCTCATCACAACAGGACTTCCCGCTGCGTCCCTGAGCCACAATCTCTTGGCCTTTGGCTATAGGGGCGTCATGGGTGAGAATGAGGAGACCCATGAGCCTGGCAACATGGAGGAAATTGTGGCCGCCACCTCCTGAAGAGCAGTCTCCCACATATCCGGGTTGCTTGTGTCAGGAATCGTCTTCCTAGAGGAATTAGTGGCTGGGGGACATCTCCTCCAGTGCGGAGCTCCACGTGCTGCCCTCAAGGGTATCTCAGCATGGGACGGAGCTGCAGCAGAGGAAGCAGGGGGCACAGACTGAGGCACGGCCCACGATGGAATGGTGGCAGCAGGAGGATCACCTTCCCGAGGGACTGCGCCGTGACTTTCATTGCCCAGAGAGCAAAGTCAGTTGCCATGCACAGCTCCTGAATCAACCTCGGATCGGTATTACCCTCGTGCATTCATTTTAGTTCCTTGGCTTGGTGGACCTGCAGGATAGCCATGGCATGCAGGAAAGAGATGGCTTGGCCCGCAGCACTGTAAGCTTTGGCAGCAAGAGCCACAAAGAGGTTACAGGCTTTGGATGGGAGACGAGTACGATTCCTCCAAGTGACGGCTTTTTGCGGACACAGGTGTTTCTGGCCGTAAAAGGGGCCATCCAGGACTTTGTTAATTCCTCATGCACCTCCAGGAAGAAAGGAACTGTGGCATATCGAGAACTCAGTCATCCAGCCGCAAGGGCTCGGGACTGTTGATCTCCAGCCCGATACTCAGGGCTGCCCGGGCAAGCATGACCACCAACTTCGGGTCCGATTCAGTGGTAGCAACAACATCTCATTAAATCTTCATCCTTGGAGGACGATAGCCCATCCCCTGATGCTGCTATCCACATCTGATTCTCAGGCGATGCACCGAAAAGAAATTCTGGGGCCACTGTGAAGCAGGCCACCAGAATCATCCAGGAGCTGCACAGGACAAGCACTGGGGGAAGAGTAAGAGGTCCACTGGGGGCTGGCTCGGTGGAGAGACCCTTATACTGTAACCTTCAGATCTCCCAGAGCACTAGCCGGCGGTCCTCTGCTTGTGGCAGAGAAACTGGAATGGGTAGTGACAGAGGGGTCTTTTACTTTCCCTTTAAGGAAGCAGAGAGGTGATCGCAGCATTGCCATGGTCATGCGCTTGCAGTGCAGGCATGAACCATCCACAAACACGTCTTCAGCATGCTGTATGCCCAGACATAGGAGACAATGCTCGTGGCCATCATCAGAGGACAGGAAATGACCACAACCAAGAGAACATGGACGGCACTGCATCTTTAACAAGATACGAGCCGTCCGTGATTTGCTCTTTTAGAGAAACTGCTTTTTTAGTTGAAATGCCCAGGGGAATTGCTGAAAGGGACACTGCTGTTCACGCCATACCGCCAACCAGAACAGCTCTTCGACACACAGCAAATAAAAGGCTTTTTGGAGTATAACAGCTTTCATACAACTACTCGGCTCCGAAGCAAAAATCTGAATGAGTGGATGCACCTGTCACCTCTTTATACCCGTATGCACAGGGAGTGGCTCAGCATGCAAAATCATTGCCGTTTTCTCTTCAAATCAAAGATGATTGGGGCTCCCGAGTAAACCCCTAATGTCATCATGACATAACTCGCAGTAACCGACATATAGGGAACCTGATGTACACAATCTACTACATGCCTTCTGTCGTCTGATTGAAAATTTATGCCTTTTTAAAAGGACTTTTGTTATAATTGTACAAACATCCATTTTCAGCTCAGGCCTTTTTGCTGTCAAATCTTTACTGATTTTTATCAAGCAAACATAAGAATGTGTGTGTGTGTGTGTGTGTGTGTGTGTGTGTGTGTGTGTGTGTGTGTGTGTGTGGATATGTATATGTATGCATATGCTTAGCAGAAAAGTAAACAAACTTCAAAATTCAAATTTAAAAACACAGCTGCTTCAAACTTACTTCAAATTATGTTGTAATTTATGCTGTAAAGTTAACCATATACCACATTTAACCTACAAACTCAACAGCTCTATTGTCGGTATCTGTATAAGCAAACCAGGCCACAAATAGAGAACAGTACAGTATATCAGCATCTGACTAATGCTTGTGCATGAGACATTTTTTGTATTTTTTTTTTTTTTTTTCAAATTATTTCTGCCTTTTTGCTTTGATTGTGTCACTGGATGTGTAAAAGCTTCATACAGTCATTACCTGTGGATGATCCGCTTGTTGCGCAGGTAGTGCAGAGCGAGGGCGATTTCACAAACGTAGTGCTTGACTGTGCTCTCTGTAAAGTGCACGTTCTGCTGTAAATGATAACGCAGATCTCCTCCCAGCAGCAGGTCAACTACCATGAACATGTCCTCCTCATCTTGAAACGAGTACCTGCGTTAGACAAATGATGACAGTGAGTTCTCATCTTTCTTCATAAATTCACATGAATTTACATCTCTAATTTGGAGTCTTTCACATGTATTTGTTTGACGTGCAATATGAAGGTGACTATTTTAGTAGGCTTACTGGTAGATTACCGGCTATTTTAGTACAACTGATACACCTGATTGTTAATGCAAATATCTGCTCAGCCAATCATGAGGTGGCAACACAATCCCTGCTGGGGCAGAAATGTGATCTAAGTGACTTTGTGGAATGATTGTTGGTGGCAGACGAGGTGGTTTGAGTATCTCAGAAACAGCTGATCTGGGATTTTCACGCACTGTAAACAGTCTTGAGTTTACAGCAAATGCAGAAAAACAAGAAACATCCAGTGAGCGACAGTTCTGTGACTTAAAAGGCCTTGTTAATGAGAGAGGTCAAAAGAGAATCACCAGGCTGGCAAGAGCACAATATACATATTATATAATAGCCACATAAGAGCTCTGAGCCTATTGGCTACAAATCCATCTTTAAGATGTTTTAACTCCAAACTGTTGATTCCAGCTAAAATATGAGACCATAATCCATAATAATGCTTCCTCCTTTGAAAAAGTCAATCTCCTGCTGTCTCTCATATGAAAGACCAGCCACATATTTGTTTAGAGCTGTTTTGGCTTGTGAACAGTGCTTGATCTGCAGATTTCTCTCCTGATTCAGACTAGATGACTTTTTCACTGGAGGAAGCGTTATTATGGAGTATGGACTCGGTTTTAAGCAACGGTTTGAAGTTAAAACGTCTTAAAGATAGATTTGTTTCTTCCAAACATGCATCTCAAGATGTTAATTTATGGACTGGAGTGGTGTGGATTATTGTGATGTTTTTATCAGCTGTTTGGACTCTCATTCTGACGGCACCCATTCACTGCAGAGCATCCATTGATGAGATGCAGAGACACATTTCTCCAAATCTGATGAAGAAACAAACTCATCTACATCTTGGATGGAGTGAGGGGATGTAAGTTTTCATTTTTAACCAACTATTCCTTTTAATAAGGGAAAATGTCTGCTTCAATATATAAATCTCAACAAAGGAAAGAAAACTGTGCTTGTTGAGCTATTTTGTGGGGTCATAAAGCCAAAGCAAGCAAAAGTACAGAACCTCAGTCGTAGAAAAGCACAGAAATTGTTTTCCTGTTTGTTTGTTTGTTTTAGAGAAAGATCTCCCACTGGCAGGTCTGAGCTTGTTCTGCTCGTGCCCTTAGTAACCCATCGGTCAATCAATGTCTGACACTCTCAGGAGCTCTACATCAGCAAACACTCATTTGAAAAACCATTCAGCAAAGCAGCATTGATTTTACATACTCGCTGCCTGCTGATGTGCCCTTCCATTCATATTTGAAAAATGACTGGTTCACAGAGCTCTCACAGCATTACATAAACTAAAGACAGGTTTGTGCAGATTTGGTGTGTGCTTCTGCTGTTTGAGTGTCAGCTTTCAGAAATTGTGTGACAAGTAAAGATTCTGTGTATAAGCAGTTAAAATAAAAACTGTAAGTACACAAATCTTTCATGTTTCTTAAGATACTTAAGTACAAGTTTAGAAGTGCATTTTTAATGATGGCAAATTAAAAGTTCTACTTAAAGTATATTTTAAATCAAATTTTAATAAACATTTGGCATACTTTAAAGAAATACACTTATTTTGATGTTCACTAACATACTATAGCACATGCACTTAAGTACTTGATTATAATTTTAACTGTAGTTGTTTGTAAACATCTAATTAAGCTTCCAAAAGCATTACATTCAATTTGCACTTAAGTCTATTACGTTAAGTAAATTATTTCAGAAATAAGTACTTTTATTAAAAGTACAGCATGCTGAAGTATACTTCTTTTTCACAAGGGTGTAGTTAATATTCATGTAGGACAGCAGACATCTCAGCTGCGGAAGTGGATTTTCACAATGCAGGGAATAATGTAAGAGAACCGAAAAGCTTTTTTAAGCGTCCTGCTTTACTTTGATCCCTGAAAATGTCCATCTGTCAGAGTCTGAACTCAACACGTATCTGCCGTATACTGGTGTGGACACAAATAGAACAGCCTGAGGCTTTATGAGCAACATGACAACAATCTGCAGATGTTCTCATATCACTGCTTAATGTTTCAAGAGACCCGGGTGAGTCATCTAAGTGAACATGCTAAACCATACGCCACAGTGAAATACACTGCAGAGCTCACTGCATCAGGATGGGAACCATCTCAGAATTTATAAGGAGACTCTACATTGTAAAATATTAAAATATTAATATGCAGTGATGTTATTTTAGACAGCTGACATTAAAACATTGCTGGTCACCATCAAAATAAATCGATAGGAACCTAGAGTTATATTTGGGTCTATATATATGGCTTTGGTCTATAGGATTGTTTTGCCCTTTTTTGTCATTTGCCAAGCAAAAATTATCAGTTTCTCTTATTGTTTCGATTTTTAGAAAAGTCAACATGCCACACAATTTGAGAAACCATACATATTTCATATCCATAACATAAACAGCGCAGGGGGAGTTACCGGCCTAAACAGACAGCTTGTTACTAAAATGAGCCAGAAGGATGTGTATAAAAAGCCCTTAGTTGCAGAAAAGCATAAGATAAAAGAAGGAACACATTGGCGGAAACTAGACTGCTTCACTGCTCTTTATTGCTCTATTAATAAAATAAACAACTTTTGGAATGGATAACTCTCTAAAACACTTTTCACTGAAGTACTATATAAATAAAAATATAAAAATGATATTTTGTAACACTAAGATATAAATGGCCATTATATTGAGCTCAAAGTAATTGGATTTCTTTGGATATATGACAAATCTCATAATTGTATCAAATATGTACTGTTGCTCATTTAGTTAATTCTGTTTTCTTGTCTTTCTTTTTTTTTAAGTTGAAGTTGTAGTATTTATTTATTTGTTTTTGATGCCTATATACAGTTTATGCATAATTATTAGGCAAGAAGATATTCTGTTCATATTTTTTCTCCAAGCTCATTTCACCAATTCCAAACCACATCTGTCTTAATAAGTACTATTAATTTTGTATAGAATTATTTATTAGTGGTATATAATTCTTTATGAGGATTGAAAGTGAAAAATGCTTCAGATGTGCATATCCCACCCTCATTGACAAATGTGATCCTGGACCACAAAACCAGTCTTAAGTGTCAATTTTTCGAAATTGAGATTTATACATCATCTGAAAGCTGAATAAATACGTTTTCCATTGATGTATGGTTTGTTAGGCTCGGACAATATTTGGCTGAGATGGAATCTGAGGGTGCAAAAAAAAAAAGAAAAATCAAAATATTGAGAAAATTGCTTTTAAATTTGTCCAAATGAAGTTCTTAGCCATGCATATTACTAATCAAAAATAAAGTTATACATTTACGGTAAGAAATTTACAAAATATATTCATGGAACATGATCTTTACTTAATAGCCTAATGATTTTAGGCATAAAAGAAAAAAATTATAATTTTGACCCATACAATGTATTTTTGGATATTGCTACAAATATATCCCAGCGACTTAAGACTGGTTTTGTGGTCCAGGGTCACAATTATATATAACTTATAAATGATTTTGTACAAAATTAATAGTTGTTAAGATTGATGTGGTTTGGAATGGATAAAACATGCTTGGAACAAAAAAATTAATAAGTATATCGAAAAAATCATGCACATACTGTAGTTTTATTCTTTTAGTTGATTTAGTTTTAGTTATAATACTAAAAATATTGAAAATGTTGAAATTGTCACGGTGCACACAGCAGGGATGAACGAGGAGATGAGGATAACTCAAACAACAGTCTTTAATGAAGGCAAGGCAAGGCAAGGCAAGGCAAGGCTGACACATAGGAACAACGGGGAATAAAGAGTAGACCAGACAAACACTAACTGAACAGACAGGACTATGAATACACAGGATAATCAAAGATAAATTACTAAAACACAGCTGGACAGGAATTAACTAATAATCACACTTAACAAGGACAGGAACACGACCAAATAAGGAAACAAGAGGCGGGAACACATGACACACACGACAGAGGACTGACAGAAATAAAATACATTTAAATTTTGTATTATTTAATTTAATTTTAGTTCATATTTATAAGTATTTAAATGTTTTTTGATTTTAGTTTTAATTAACAACAATATTCCTGCCTTTGGTACAAAACGGCAAAAAATTGTTCAATTTGTGCTTGGGAATGAACTTTGGCATGAATTTTTCATCCTCTAATGACCCTTTGAGGTGGTTTGATTCGTATTTGAAGGCATCACTGAGATCCTGCATTACAGCAGAAGAACACATCTAATAAATTACGGATGACAAGGAAAAGGCATGGCATGAAAATGTGCTTAAGATGCCACCGTGACTCGTGTCACATTGATTTTCAACTGCGCTTTGATTGACAGGCTTTATTTGTCCGTTGGCAATGCCTGCTCAGCGTCCCCTGTCAAAGAGGGACCAAATTACAGCTCGGTGCTGAGAAAGCGTAAGGTGTGAGCCCACTTCGTCAAGCTATACTTCCTGCACAAACACACTGCTGGCAAAAGATGATTCACCTTGAGCGCATTTAGGGCCTCTTAGAACCAGTTTAAGAATGTGAATAAGATAATGCAATCAGAATACGTCTACAAATGTGTGCTAATAAAGTGCATTGGCTATCACTGCAGGCTAAATGCTATTCTCTTGTTTTAGACACTCAGAAATCAAGAGAAGAGAATTCAACTTTCGCCACAAGCAGAAGAGTTTCGTGGAAACACACTCCACGTGAGACAGAAGGAAGTAGTGTGAGAGCTCTTCTCTTTAAATATAAAGAAGGTTGCAGTCTCAGCTGGCCATCAGAGTGGAGCCTGTCTGCATCTCATTAAAAGTAATAAGGCTTTCTTTTTAAGTTGTAATGCAAAGAATAGTGCTATATCTGAATGCTGCACAGAGAAATGTTTGAAACAGTTGTCTATTGCCAATTATTTTACTGCAGTGGTTAATGATAAAAAATAAATAAAAATAAAAAACTTTGGTTGCAAATGGGTTCCCAAAATCATATTTGCAACAAAACAGCACTGCAAAGTTGCGTGATTGCAGCTCTTGACCTGTGGTTAATAGCACAGTTTCTTGTGTGTGTGTGTGTGTGTGTGTGTGTGTGTGTGTGTGTGTGTGCGTATGCATTTGCGTGTGTGTGTGTGTATAGTAGTAGTTTTCAACCTTGCAATCTGTATACCTCTTAATTGTGGATTTTTTTGAAAACACTGAGATGCCTTCCTCTGAAATTTTATTGCAAAGTTGCATGATTGGAAATGCAGCTCTCGACCTTTGGTTAATAGCACAGTTTCTTGTGTGTGTGTGTGTGTGTGTGTGTGTGTGTGTGTGTGTGTGTGTGTGTGTGTGTGTGTGTGTGTGTGTGTGCGCGCGTGTGCATATGCGTGTTCTTGTAAGACCCACAGAGTGAGGACCAGATGTCCCCACAAGGATAGTAAAACATTTTTGACTTTGTGAGGACATTTGGCCGGTCCTCACAAGGGAAATAAATTATTAAAAATACTGAATGAAGTTTATCTCAAAATGTAAAAATGCAAAAAGGTTTCTGTAAGGGGTAGGTTTAGGGGTAGGGCTGGTGTAGGGCAATAGAAAATATTGTTAGGTCAGTATGAAAACAATAGAAGTCTATGAAAGTCCTCACAAGTATAGAAATACAAACCTGTGTGTGTGTGTGTATAGTAGTAGTTTGCAACCTCACAATCTGTATACCTCTTAATTGTAGTTTTTTTTGAAAACACTGAGATGCTTTCCTCTGAAATTGTATTGCAAAGTTGCGTGAATGAAACTGCAGCACAGTTTCTTGTGTGTGTGTGTGTGTGTGTGTGTGTGTGTGCGCGTGTGTATAGTAGTAGTTTGCAACCTCGCAATCTGTATACCTCTTAATTGTGGTTTTTTTTGAAAACACTGAGATGCCTTCCTCTGAAATTTTATTGCAAAGTTGCGTGATTGAAACTGCAGCTCTCGACCTGTGGTTAATAGCACAGTTTCTTGTTAGAAAGACATGAACTTTAATTAATTAATAATATGTATAATATTAATATATAAATTATACTCTTAAACAAAATAAAGCAAGCTAACATGCAGTTCATTCTGTGTCTTACAGATTCCATTCTACATCTTTTAGTTTATCAAATGAGTTAAAGTGCCGTTTTTATAATGTCATTAAAAGTATTGTTGAAAAAACATGATTCAAACAACAAATGTGCAATGAAGTTACTATGGTTTTGAGAAACAGAGGAGACCATGAGACAATAGAGAGGAACAGTTTGGAGAATCGATGGATGGATTTTAGTTTCATTTGACCACAGAATATTGTCCCATCTCATTAAAACCTGTCTGATTTGAATTTGACCCAAACAGCAAACTACAATAAGAATTCTTACTTCACATAAAGAAGATGAAAACTATCTATTTTATTTTATTTTTTTTTGGATTGTGGCAATTAAATAAAGTTCACCCACAAAATAAAAATTGCTCCAAACCTGTGTGAGTTTCTTTAGTAATACGTTAGTTTGAGGACCAATTCTCACTATTAACTAGTTGCTTATTAGCATGCATAGTATAAGAATATTGGCTATTTATTAGTACTTATAAAGCACATATCAACACCTTATTCTCCAAGACAATATTTTAGTTCATTTAATCCACCCCATACCTAAACTTACCAACTTAATAAGCATCAAATTGAGGCAAAAGTCATGGTTAATAGTTAGTTAATATTGGTCCCCAAACTAAAGTGTGACTGTTTCATTCCTCTGTTGAACACAAAAGAAGATATTCTGAAGAATGTTGCCATTAGCCATTGATTTCCATGTTATGGAAAAAGATACTATAGAAATCAATGGCTACCATCAACTGTTTGGTTACCAGCATTCTTCAAAATATCTTCTTTTGAGTTCAGTGGAAAAAAGAAACTCATACAGGTTTGGAACAACATGAGAATTTTCCTTTTGGGGTGAACTGTCCCTTTAAGTGCACTGTACCCCCTTTAAGGTGTCCATACATTCTGTAATTCAGATTTGTATTGATATATGACTTTTAATAGAATTAACACATTTTTGAGCAGTACAATAAATACTATAAGTGTGTGTGTGTGTGTGTGTGTGTGTGTGTGTGTGTGTGTGTGTGTGTAGTAGTAGTAGTAGTAGTAGTAGTCTTTAACCTTGCAACCTGTATACCTCTTAATTGTGGATTTTTTTGAAAACATGAGCTGCCTTCTTCTGAAACGTTACAGTATCTACTACTGTCACAGTTTAAATGTTACTTTTTCGAAATGAATGATTGATCCTACTGTAAACAATTCCAGAACAGATCAATCTTTAATCATTCTATATTTGTCAAAGAATTCTGACTATATTAATTATGTTGTTTGTCAATAGTTGCACGAACAAGATTCCAGCTGCCAGAATCTCTGAGAGAAAGAGTCAGTGAAACACCAGAGAGACAAGGAGTACAGTAGTTTGATGTCTCTCACATCTGACCTTGAGTGCCTCTCTCGGTCCAGCAGAACTCACATGCATCTGCAGCACTGCAGGGATCACACACAGCGCTCCCCCCCATCTCAAACTGCTGCCAGCACATTACCGTTCCCCAGCCATTCTTATCAAATTTACCGTCCCATGCAGCTATTATTTAGAGAGGGCTTCTCCGCTGTGGGGCATTTTTACTTATACATTTGTAATTAAAAAATCAGTTGTATTGATTTAGTCATTCCTGCATCACATACTGATGAGGATGATGGTTTGTGTTCCAGTATGCTTCAGTGAATCCTGAGAAAGAAAACAAGACGTGTGTCATAATATGTGAGGCGTTTTTTTTGTTGTCATTTGGAATTGATTCTAAATTAGATTGGGCAGCTTGCCGTAAAACTAAAGTGATCTCATTAGTGTTCATAGGTGTGCACAGATACGTTTTTTTTTTTTTTTTTGGTGTGGTTTTATGTATTTGATTATTTAATATTTGTTGCATTCGACCCAGGCTAATATACTGTATGCTTGTGGCAACGTTTCTACAGCACCGATATTACGTACCGTATTGCGCGAAAATGAAATGTCCAGTGAGGGGTGCTAAAATGCACATTCAATACTTGACCATATTACATTGTTCAGGTATGTATTGCGACGATTCAAGAATTCAAATTCTAGTGAGTGTCGCTAAAAGCTTAATGCTCTATCGTGTTAGAAAATAACAAACACCCTCCACCAAACTCAAACCTAAACCTACCCGATAGTGTAAAGTTAACGAATGCAGAACGCACATCCTCATACGCGGGTTTGAGCGGTTTTGTTGAACCGTAGTTTCACGGGATTCTGAGCTTTTCACCGCACAAGTGCAACCGCGTATCATGTGAGCTACCGAACAAACCTGCTGCGTTAGGAACCCCAAACATATGAAGCTGTATATGTGACGCTAACGGTCAAAAGTGTCAGTTTTCATCTCGCAGCATGTTAAAATCGTTTTGAAGTCATAACATAATATCGTGCAAAGGAATTGTGAGAAAATCAGGCTTTCTTAATCAAAACTCTGGCTCTGTAAATCATAGTTTGTGTGAAAAGGAATAAAAGTTGTCACTGCATCTATTGTTGATTTTAACTGGAAACTGCAGCGATTCGTACATTTACAGTAGGAACGTTTTTTGAGTTTTGCAGAAATGTAGGTAGAGGCATGTATTTCCAATGAACCTGGGTACACTGTAAAAAATGGCCGTGAATTTAACGGTAAAAGACTGCTACAGTAAAAACCTGTTAAATGGTTAAAGGTAAGTTCCCCTACTATATACAATGAAAAACTGTATTGGACATTACATGTAATTTTATGGTAGTGCACCATTTTTGGAAGTGAAAAATAATGTATAATTTACAGTTTTATAATTTATGATAATAATTATAATAATAATAATTTATAATTTAATTGATGTTCCCAGAATTCCCTGAGTTACATTTCAAATTTGATGTTTTTTTGTTGAAATAACTATGTTTCTTCGTTTTTTCTTATCAGTTTCGTACGTTAGGGTTGTATGTTACACCTAATGTTGTTAAATTAAAGTTTATTGCATTATTTCAGTTTCATGTGTGTTACCATGTTGGTGTTTAGTGTTTGTGTTAATGACACTGTGCAACTTCTATTAACATTATATCAGTTAATGAAATTACGGTATTTAACTGTAAATTTAAGTTAAAACCGTGAAATCTAATTCTGGCAACTACAGCTGCCGTTTTTACCGTAAATTTTACAGTTTTTTTTTTTTTTGTGTAGGTAATAGTTTACAGTAAGTAATTAGTTTTACATTTAATAATATAAAGTTAATAAACTTCAAAATTAAGTTAATTGGTTTTCATTTTGTACTACACAAATGTTAATTGCATCTAACTTCAAATATTTAGAAAACTAACTCATGCGATTTTTTTCATGTATGAATACATTTTGATCCATCCTTTGAAGTACATAAAATATTTAAATTAATAACTTAATAATTAATAATTATCTTTCTCATTTCAGGTTAAGTGCATACGTGTAGTAGAAATTCAAATCTAAATTTTAATCAGAGTATATTAACTTGAAAACTCATGTAACTGATTACACAGATTTTTTGGGTTTTGCAGTTTACACAGTTACTTGGATTTGACTTTTCACACACAAGATTTCACACATAAATCAATCAATTACATTTATATTTTAGATTCATATATGTCATATTTAGGTTTAATGATGGTGAGTGTTGATATATTGGATAGATACTAAAACATGACAATGAAAATGTTACGTGTAAATGTTACTGTATAAATACTGGTAAATCATAGGCCTGCTGGTAAAACAGACTCCTCTTGGAGAGTTATGTTGTGTGTTAATTGAATTTGCTGAAATAAAGCAGTGAACAGCATGAAAAGCTTTCTAGATGTGAAGTGTGCTCATATCTCTAGTTTTCAGCTCCATTCATTTGTAAAGCTAAAAGCATCCTGACAGTGACTGCACTGTTTTGTCCCATATCCGACTCTAAATTTCATGCTTCAACTGCTACCAATTTTATGCCCCATCTCCCACCAGGCCGAAAGCTGAACTACAAAATTTCCTGGGCAAAATTTTCCAAACACAAAGACAAAAGTTAGTCTTTGATTCCGCTACTATGCACCTTCAATAAACAGACTATTCAAACACTGCCTTCATTTGTACAGTAGCAGCAAACTAGACAAAAATGTGTGTCAAGATAAACTTTAGGTTGGCTCGATATCGAGAAAGTCTACCCTGAAAGCTTGAATTAGTTGTAAAAATTTAGATAGATAGATAGACAGATAGACAGATAGATAGATAGATAGATAGATAGATAGATAGATAGATAGATAGATAGATAGATAGATAGATAGATAGATAGATAGATAGACAGATAGACAGATAGATAGATAGATAGATAGATAGATAGATAGATAGATAGATAGATAGATAGATAGATAGATAGATAGACAGATAGATAGACAGATAGATAGATAGATAGATAGATAGACAGATAGATAGATAGATAGATAGATAGACAGATAGACAGATAGATAGATAGATAGATAGATAGATAGATAGATAGATAGATAGATAGATAGATAGATAGATAGATAGATAGATAGATAGATAGATAGATAGATAGATAGATAGATAGATAGACAGATAGACAGATAGATAGATAGATAGATAGATAGATAGATAGATAGATAGATAGATAGACAGATAGATAGACAGATAGATAGATAGATAGATAGATAGACAGATAGATAGGTAGATAGATAGATAGACAGATAGGTAGACAGATAGGTAGATAGATAGATAGATAGATAGATAGATAGATAGATAGATAGACAGATAGGTAGATAGATAGATAGATAGATAGATAGATAGATAGATAGATAGATAGATAGATAGATAGATAGATAGATAGATAGATAGATAGATAGATAGATAGATAGATAGATAGATAGATAGATAGATAGATAGATAGGTAGACAGATAGATAGATAGACAGATAGATAGATAGATAGATAGATAGATAGATAGATAGATAGATAGATAGATAGATAGATAGATAGATAGATAGATAGGTAGATAGATAGATAGATAGGTAGATAGATAGATAGATAGATAGATAGATAGATAGATAGATAGATAGATAGATAGATAGATAGATAGATAGATAGATAGATTTGCTTTGTTATCACATTTCAACACATAGCTATCATGTTTTAGCATGTTTATAGCATATTTTAGCATTTTTAACAGCTCAAAATGTAAAAGGGAAATGTATATTTTTCACTACTGAACAGCAGAGATAATAGCCTAGTAAGAATGTTTGTGTATGCAACATATTGTTATACTTATACTACGACTCAATAGTTAGCTTAGCAACATGCTAATGTCAGAATCAATTGTGCTACTGTGTAAACAGCCACTTAGTCAAGTTTCGAAGGACATTTTGATAGTCATATACTTATGAACTTCCATTTCAACTAAAAAAAATAAAAGTGGCCATCTGCGCTCAAATGAGTCAGCTCAGGAGATTTTAAGGAACATTTCATTGTAACTGTTAGCCTTTGTTTCTTACTGTAGAAGGCTACTTATACGCTGTTGAAACATTGCAAGGTCATGTTTCTGATTACATCATACAAATTGAATACATGTACTGGTTAATAGTCAAGGTTGTTTTGTATAGAACTGATGAATCACTTAATGACTTAAACTCACCAGAAATTGACCAGGAATGGGTGCTCCAGGTTCTGCATGATCTGGAGCTCTTTGAAGACATTGCGCACTTCATTGCGCTCCACACACTTGAGTTTGTTCATATACTTCATGGCGTACATTTTCTTTGTGTCCTTTTTCTGGACAATGCATACCTGAAAAAAAAAAAAAAATGGTATGAGCAATCTTTTTGAAAAAAATCTGAATCCAAGTTTGCTGAGAATATGGGCTCTAAATTTTTCAGTGGAGTTGGTTCTGGGTTTTTTTTCCATGCATTTTTCCATTGGATTTTTAAATTTCACCCCTAAAAGGAGCTCATGAAAAAACTTTACTAGTAGACATCTAATAAATAGCCTCAAGCATTTTTTTTTTTTTCATACAAGATTTAAAACTCTACCGTACGTGAGCTGTCAGTCCATGGTAAATCTCAATTTAAATTCAGAGAACTATTTCCAAAAATAAACATTCTTTTAACTTTATTTTAGGTCTTGGATACATTTCATAACCTTCAGGGTCCACAAAGATAAAAGTCTGTATAATATATATAGCCGTATGCTATATATGCTGGATGATATGATATGATCTGATCTTTTACAGACATATAAACCGTATGGTCACGCATGATTTCGGATAATTATGGTTAATAAACATTTCTGAATTTCTCATATACTGTATTTTGCTATATTTCTGTTCTTTACCCTCTACCCTATTCACTACAATGTTATGGTTTCATCTCTACTTATTTGATTGCTTGTTTGACCCTATTATCTGATGACTGACCAGCACCATTCTCCCTTTTGTGTGACTGACTGAAGTTTGTAAACTGCTGCTGACACTTGAAAACTGGCAATTCCCAAACCCCCATAGCAACAGCAGACACAGAGATGGGGCAGTACAGCTGTGGAAAGATTGCTCTCTCATCTCTTCCTTTTGACAGATTTATTCCCTATCAAATTAAGCTCAAACGTATGATTAAGATGTCATTTAAAGGGTTAAAAAGTATTTTTGAAGTGTTACAAGCCATGACCTAAACCAACCAGATATGAGGTCAATTGCTGTATAACTTTTAATTAATGCAAAACTAGAAAATCAGAGAAAAAAAAAAAACAAAAAACAAAGGTATAAGGCTGTGTACTTAACAGCTTTAACTAAGAGAAAAAGAACCACAATCCAATGAAGCATTGCAAATGACATAATTGAATTAAAAAACGATGGTGAAAAATAGAACTGTTATATTTATTCAGTAATTTTATTTTTTAAAGTGCTTTACAATTGCACCTGCAGACCAAAGTGCTGTACAATCAGCATACAGCTACATACAATATCTAAAAGCAAACAAAGAATCCAACTAAAAACAACATTTAGTAGCCTTAAAGGCTACACCAGCTTTAAAGGTGTTTATAAATGTAGCCTTTCTAATCTCATGCAGCAGACTATTCCAAAGTCTCGGACCTGCAAGAGCAAAGTCCTGATCCCCTTTAAGCTTTAAATGAGTTTGTGGGATAATAATAAGGAACTTATTAGTTGATCTTAAAGGCCTAGATGTGCGATGAAAAGTAATGAGCTCAGACACATAATCAGGAGCTATTCCATGCACTGCTTTAAAAACATACGACAGAACCTTATATTTTATCCTGAAGTCCACTGGTAGCCACCTGAGAGAGGCCAAAATAGGAGAGATATGTTGACTTTTCTTAGCATTCAGCACATTCTGAACTAATTGCAAGCATGAAATAATGGTCTGACAGGACCTCATATACCAAAACATTTTGATAGTCCAGATGACACAAAATAAAGGTATTAATAACCTTCTCTAAATCTTTTTTTTTTTTTTTTTTTTTCAGACAGTTTGTTTTAATCGCACAATCTGGAAAAGCAACTCTTAACCACAGCATTAATCTGCTTGTAAAATTTCAGTTCTGGTTCAAACACAACTCCTAGATTCATTATTTGGTCATTGCAGTAGGCTGACCATGGACATAAATAAGTGGCAATGTCTGAGCAACCTCTGGCGGGGCCAAAAATAATAGTCTCTGTTTTACTTTGGTTTAACTGAACCAAACTCTGAATCATCCAATTCTTAACCTCTTCCAGACATGACAAAACAGTAAGTTAGAAGCACAGTTCTCTCCAGATTTCAAAGGGAGATAAATTTGTGTATCATCGGCATACAAACGTTAAGACATGAGCCCAGAGGCAGCAAGTACAAGGAAAATAAGACAGGGCCAATAACAGAACCCTGAGGAACCCCACAGGTAATATGAGCTGTTGTACTTGAAACAAAGTCACCATACTTCACTGAGAATGCGCTAGTCTATTGGCAAGATAAGATATTTATGAGAATCACATGGTCTATTGTATCAAAGGCTACAGAGTTACCGAAATCACTGATTATACGAAGATTATTTACAACTCTTAAAAGTGCAGACTCTGTGCTGTGACCCGAAAACTGAAATTTAACTGAAGACATTAACTGGGATAAAACTGGGATATGCATGGTAGTTTTGAGATGGGACAGTAATTCTTCAGTTCTAGTGGGTCTAAGTTAGGCTTTTTAAGAAGCAGATGAGCAACTGCTATACACAGGTACATATTCGTCATTCACTGTGCTTGATGGGGTGGGCGGAGCTAAAAATCTCTTTTGGCTTGATTTGCTGGCCACAACTCTCTGATTGGTAGAATTTTTGAACAGCATTAGGATTAATGCAGTTTTTTAAAAAAAAGTAATTTTCCCATTTTATGGATAAAATGAAAGGAGTTGTTTACTTCCGAAAACATTGGCTGAAGAATTTAAACATTTTGAATACTGGGCATTAATAAACTTTATCAGTTGGTTTTCCATATTATCGAGTCAATATAGCAGTAATTAACCATCTTAAAGGGATACGCCACCTCAAAATACAAATTTTGCCATTAATCACTTACCCTCATGTCATTCCAAACCCGTAAAATCTTTGTCCCATAACAATTTAAGATATTTTGGATGAAAACCGGGAGGCTTGTGACTGTCTACGCTGACACAGAAAGACAGAGAGGAGACGAATTGTTGAATAAATGTTGTTATTTTTATTTTCTTTGCATACAAAAAGTATTCTCGTCGCTTCATAAAATTCAGATTGAACCACTGATTATGGACTATTTTGACGATGTTTTTTTTATATTTTTCTGTGCTTTGACCGTGTAATTTACTTGGCAGTCAATGGGACTGTCAAGCCTCCCGGTTTTCTTCCAAAATATCTTAAATTGTGTTACGAAGATGAACAAAGCTTTTACGGGTTTGGAACAACATGGAGATAAGTGATTAATGCCAATGCATTTTGGGGTGGGGTATCCCTTTAAGGCCAACTGGCGTACTTATTCTTGAATTAATTGAATCCGCCAAATTAGGCCTTAATCTACAGTATCAATGTTTTAAGCGCAATCAATGAAGGTCACTGACGATTCACTTTGGCCTCAGGACCATCGACTTAAATTTGTTTTGTTGTGTTTATCTAGTAAATATAAAGCAAAACTTACCTTCCCAAAACTGCCTTTACCAATGGCTCTCAAGATCTGAAAGTGGTCAAAGTTGACTGTGGAGAGACAATAAATAAATATATTAGTGTACAGTATATTATACTAATGAAATTACAATATAATATTTTGTTTTCTTCTGTAGAACACACACACTCAAATATATTTGTAAAATGTCTCAGCTGTTTTGGTCCATACAATGAAATTCCATAAGTTCCAAGCTCCAAAAAGGACATAAAGTATAACAATGATATTTCAGTATAACAGTAAACACCATATTTGAGAACAGAACAAATGCAAACTCTTTTTATTCGCATGGGCACTTACAATGCTGAATAGCAAATAAAACAAGCTGACAGTAGATTTTAATTTTTTTGTGAAGTTGCTCATCTGATTTAAACAGGTGTGCAGTTCACAAAATTAATGCACGATGTGTTTGGTTTGCACCAAAAGACATTTTAGCAGAATCTCAGTCCTCATCTAATGCATCCAAACTCATCGTCTGACCTGTGAATGAACCGCGTCCCGTCTCTCTGCTCTCACAGCTCGGCTATCTGAAACTGCAGTCCAAGGCAGTCCAAAGTATGCTGTCAGCAGCAATTACAGCTTGATGGTTGCTACTCGATGGTCCCTACCTCTGTTGGTCAAGGACCAGCAATGATTATTTTATTTTAAACCAGAAGTCTCAGACTCAGATAGCATCCTCACAGTTTTTCCATTGCATTTTGTACTCAAAACTGGCAAGAGTTTCCTCAAAATTACAAACTTCTATCTAACCGGCACAAATTTCAGGAAACCCCAAATAACACATTTTCCCAGAAAGCTCTATTTTATACCCAGAAGTCTTCAAAATAGAAGCTAACAACACAAAGCATGAAGAAAGTATGTCATAGAGGTACTGTGAGTATATCAAATTGATTTATTTATTTTTTGCAATTTTTATCAATTTTATTTTACAGTATGTGAACTTACTAACACAAGTACTGAATAATATTACTTTCAATTACTTCTTACTACTTAAACTGAGGGGGGTTATCTAAAAATCTAGATTTTATATGAATAACTGAACATATAAAGCACAAGTGTTTTTAGAAATATCTGAATGTGTTTACAAGAATTAGGGACACAGCTGTAAAGCAATATAAAGAAAATGTATATTTATAATATAAAAATATAAAGGACATTAGTAATAATCATTAAAATGTACATATTTCTATTTCTTTCTTTTTTACATTATATATATACTGTATATAAATATATATATACATATATGAAGAGTTAATTTGCAAAAACAGATAACTCCTTTTTCAAAAATTTCAAAAATCATGTTGTTTTTTTATGTTATCATGTTTTTATTGTGTTTTATTGTGTTAGTTAGCTAGTATTTATTAGTTATTTTTTACCTAATCAAAATAGCCCGACTGCAGTTTGGCTGATTTTTTAAAATTGATAAAAACAGAGTTATCTGTTTTTGCAAATATATATATATATATAATGTATGCAAAGTATGAATTGTGGTCTGAGGAAAGGTTGTTTTGTGAGTGACAATGTCACAGTCTTCATAAAATAAAGATAAAATCAAATGAAATGGTACTTTTAAAGAACTCTGTATTGATAAACTTCAATGTGCAAACACTGTGCTATTTAATGCAGTGCTATTTTAAAAACTAAAGGTACATTTGAGGGACATATTTTGTCCCATATCTGAAGAATCGGTGACCTATCGAGTGTGGGCAAACGATCTAGGACAGCCACTTAGAGAACGCTGACACCCTTTTTCACAGTGACTTCCAGAGGGGTCATAAGAATGTCCTAAATAGTAAATGCCCCATCTCTAACAACAAACTCCTACCACAAAGTCAATAACAATAGCCAAAACACTAAGGCTACAAAAATGTAAATATTGCTTGAAGATCTCAAACTCTTATTAAAAATTAAACACGCTCTCCCTCAGCTTTCAAGACCTTCATAAACCCACACGTGCACAGAAGTGCAGGTAAGGCTTTTCTCTCCATCAATACTGTTTTATAATTAGTTTTGCTTGGTAAGGACAAAAACGACACCTGGAGTCATGCGTCTTGTGCAATGACTTTTCTAAGCAATCTGACTTACATATTTCCACACGGCAAACAATAAAACAGATCGCATTAGAGTTTAAACATGCAGTATTATTCTGAGCTCCACTGTGAAACTGCAACAAAATATAAGACTATAAGTGATAAAATCCTCTGTAAACACCAGAGGTGTTATGATGATCAAAGTATTGTGTAAATGAACTAATATTCTGTTTAATATCACTTTATTCATTTTATTTCACAAAATGGATCAAATCTGGGTGATCGTGCTGTTTATTAGTTTGAACCATTATTCACTTGCTGTTGCCAAAGTTATTTAATCTAATATTTTGTATTATCAAGTATTTTGTTTATTATATTTCTACTTGTGCACTTAACAACTACTTGATTAGATCAGATTTTAATTGGATTTTTACATATTGGATTTGGTTTCATGCATTTTTGTCTTTTGTTTGTTTTTGTTTTGGCTGTTCAGGCTTGTTTTGGATTTGGTTTCATGCATTTTAATTTTTTGTTTGTTTGTTTTAACTTTTCAGACTTTTTTTGGGATTTGTTTCATATATTTTGTTTTTTGTTTTGTTTTAACTTTTCGGACATGTTTTGGATTTGTTTAATGCATTTTGTTTTGTTTTGGCTGTTCTCAGGCATGTTTTGGTCTCATGCATTTCTGTTTTGTTTTTTGTTTGTTTGTTTTGGCTGTTTATACATGTTATGGATTTGTTCCATGCATTTTGTTTTGTTTTGGTTGTTCACACTTGTTTTGGGTTTGGTTTAATGCATTTTTGTTTTATTTTGCCTAATAGCTAATTTTGTATCAGATTGGCAAATGGTCTACACTTCATTTTAAAGGTGATTTTCCCATATACTAACATCAGAAAGATCAGGCCCTTTCTGACGGAGCATGCTGCACAACTTCTTGTCCAGGCCCTTGTCATTTCTAGGCTGGATTACTGCAATGCTCTTCTGGCTGGACTTCCATCAAACACAGTCAAACCCCTACAAATGATTCAGAATGCGGCGGCGCGACTGGTCTTCAAGGAACCCAAAAGAGCCCATGTCACACCTCTCTTCATCTCATTGCATTGGCTACCAATCGCAGCTCGCATCAAGTTCAAGACACTGATGCTTGCTTATAGAACAACCACAAGCTCAGCACCCGCCTACATGCACTCACTACTAAGAATCTACATCCCCTCCAGAAGTCTGAGATCTGCTAGTGAGCGACGTCTCGTGGTACCATCACAAAGAGGCTCAAAATCTCTCTCCAGAACATTCTCGTTCACCATTCCTAGCTGGTGGAATGATCTTCCCACCCATATTCGGAGTGCCGGATCCTTGTCAATCTTCAGGCAACAGCTGAAAACTCATCTCTTTCGACACTACTTGACTATACCCCACACATAAAAAAAAAAAAAAAAAAAAAAAAAAAAAAAAAATTTCTCCTTATTTATTCCTTCCCCTGCTAGCTTGTACTTATTTAAATAACGGCTGAGACTTGGTGTTACAAGCACTTCGTTTGTCGGATTGCCTCCTCAAGATGAATCGCTTTTTGTATCCCCAATTGTAAGTCGCTTTGGATAAAAGCGTCTGCAAAATGGCTAAATGTAAATGTAAATGTAAAATGTACTAGCACCACTCCCATTTTCTTCAGGATATGTAAAAATCTAGTTTAACAGTTTTTGCTTTATTGAGTCGCTGTGCACTCTGTTGTACAACCATGTACACAATTACTTGTAAAATGGGCCAATCAGCTATTGCTATAGCTAACTGTTCTTGTGATGGCCCATCACTTTCTTTGATTCACACACACACACACACACACACACACACACACACACACACACACACACACACACACACACACACACACACACACACAGGTCTATTGGAATCTGGGGTGTAAATTTTTAGACCCACCTGCACACGCAGACAGCTTTATGAGCACCTCAATAAATGACTTTCTGCAGTCAACAGCTACGGATCCTCTTGTATGGGTTTACTTTAGAAAAATTCAGTTTGAAAATGAGCAAACTCATAAACAAAAAATTGGCATTGATTGTTTTGTCAGCATTATTAAGATTATTTACTTGCATTAAAACTTTCTGTACATGGCGCGTTGCGATTGGTTACAAGACACAGCTTGGGGAAGATTATCAACTTCAATTGCATTCTCTTTCTTACACAAAAAGCTGTTGTTTGACTTGACTTGAGTCTATATCACTATATAGATAAGAATACATAGGCCTACCACTTTTACTGTATACCACGGTCAGTCTGAATACTTGATTCTGATTGGTTCTTTGTCTCCACATTGTGCATTAAAATCATTCAATGCACATCTAGCCATGGATTATCTCTTCATAATGATATTAAATTGTGTTTTGTTGTCCTTTTTAGAGGTTGATTATCCCTGGTTACTGTACCCTTTCATTGTATGTAAAAGAGCAGCTCAAACATTCTGTTGAGTTTCTCAATTTGCGCACCGTGGAAGTCAAAGAGTTTTTAAACAACACTGAAAAAAAAAAAAATGGTACTAATTTTTATTTAAGGTAAGCGGTAGCAATCAATTCATTTTAGCTAAATTTAAATAAACAAATTTAGTTGACTAACTTTCAGCAAAATTTGTTTATTTAAATGTAGCTCAAATAAACTGATTGCAACCACTTACCTTAAAAAATGTTAGTAAATTCAATGAACCGTTTTTTTCAGTGAACATAAATGATGACAGAATTTCACTTTTGGCATATTTTCTCTTCCCTCAGCATTTCTGCCATTGGTTGCTCAAACAGATAGTCCTGCCCCAAACTCATGCTAATGCGATGCACAAATAAATAAATGTTCTAATAAGAACAGTTTCAGTGTTTTAACATAAAAATAAAATAAATAAATCACACATATCATCTTTAAATAATCTATCCACCTATGTTTAAATACAGCATCCTAACAGTTATAAGTTTGGGTGAAGAAATCAAAAGAAAAATGAGTTCATTTAATAGTTCATGTTTTAGTGTGTTATGAATGTGGGTCTTCTGTCCAGCTATAGGAACTGGAACAGCTTGTGTTGCTTTTCAAGAACACACTTACCCTCCTCTGGGTCATCACTGACCGATGTCCTGCTGGACTGACCGAGTCCCATGACTTCTGAAGAGGTGAAGATCTCCGGTTTAAAATGGAAACATCCCCGGTGTTTGTTAATAAGGATATATACTGTTGAAGAATAACCTGTGACAGGGACAGAGTGAAGAGTTAGTGTACAAATGCTTGTTTTATACAGTAAAATTGGTTTACTGTAAAAAGTGGTAACCTGCAAAAGTTCCTTTAAAAAGAGCAATTCTTTAATTATTCAACCATAAAAATGAGTTTTGTTGGTATAAAGTCATGCATTTAGGTTGATTCAGTGTTGCTACGTCTTTTAAAATTTTTAATAAACATGTTAATTTAGCCAAAAAAATTTTAAGGTAAGTGTTTGCAAACAATTTATTTTAGCTACATTAAATAATAATAATAATAATAAAAATATAAAGTTAGTAAACTAAAAATTTGTTTATTTAAATGTAGCTAAAATAAATTGATTGCAACCACTTACCTTAAAAAAATGAGTAAATTTAATTTTAAAATTTTAAATTTAGTAAATTCGATTAATTTTTTTTTTTCAGTGAGTGTAGATTAAAACTAAAGTTTGAGTCAATTTTGTACATGCATTGCTGTATTTGTTGGTTTATTTGTTGTTGTTTAATACGGATCATGAATTCATTACTTCTAGCTGTTTTGTGTTTCATAACGGCTCAAAAGCTCTTAAAAGAGACAAAAATAATAGATATGTTGCGGAATATTCCATTCTAATATTTCAAAAATGGACTTGGTACTCTCACAGAAAATCAATTTTCATTTTTTTCCCCTCTTTTTCTTTTTATCCACACCAAAAATTGACAAAAACAATCCTCCCTCGATAAAAAATGCGGTCACACTTTATTTTAAGGTCCAATTCTCCCTATTAACTAACTATTAACTATGACTTTTGCCTCAATAAACTCCCAATTTGCTGCCTACTAATAGTTAGTAAGATAGTTATTAAGTATGGGGTAAGATTAAGGGATCTAAAATATGATCATGCAGAATAAGAAATTAATACATGATTTTTAAGTACTAATAAACAGCCAATATACTAGTAATGCATGCTAGTTAATAGTGATAATTGTTCTTTAAATAAAGTGTGAGGAAATATTCACTGCACAAAAAAGTGTGACAACTTGCCCCTATTAAAATATTTTAAAATAGTACTAAATAGGACAGTGTGCAAGTCATACTTCATTATGCATGTTGTTCATTGGTAATTGTTTACAGCAGAGAGCAATGTAAAGTCCACATACAGTAGAGTGCTCAGTTAGAAAACACGCATATAGACCTGTAGCTGAACTCCGTACATGGTAAAATCATCGGAAATCACACACTTACCGCTTTATATGGCAGGATGGTTGAAATGATCGAATAACAGCGATCATCAAAGCGATGGTGACAGGCGAGACTGCAGTGTAAAGGTGAGACTATCCCACACAAGTTCTCCACTCACCGCAATGCTGTGAGAAGATCCTTGCAGCGCCGGAGTCAATGACACACTGATGCAGAACACACACGCGCTCATGCTGCTTCACGCCGAAGTCCAGAGAGACTCACGCCTGCATCACAGCACACACACGTCCTCCACTGTCTGGGCACAGATCTGATGAGCATCGCATGTGATGATGATGATGAGGATGATGATGGCGAAAGTGTCCCACTGCTGGGGAGGTTCATTTATTCATGCATAATGTGGTTCGAGTAGTTACTGTTTGTACGCAATGTTAGTGCGCTGGTCTCCCCAGAGGCTTTTATTAATTTATTCAAGAAATTTTTATTTTATTTTTTTATGCATTTTAAACAGTGACATAATTTACAGTGTATATATGTAATGTGCATGTTTAAAATGGATTATAAACATTAAAAAAAAACACTTTCATCAATGTGTTTGCAAAAAATCATGTGACATAATACATAAAAATACAAGAGAAAGTTGTATATATTATCATGTTATTATGTTACATATTGGATTATATATAAAGTGCATGGTCTCTTAAAATTATTACATCATTTGATCTTTTATGACAGGCTAAGTTTAGTTTCGGTCGTCAAATTTCACTAGGCTATGATTCAAACATCATGTTACTATGTTATATATTGTATTTAGTGCTGTTAGTCGATTCAAATTTGTAATCTAATTAATTACATGATGTTTCCACTAATTAATCAAATTAATCTAAGTGCAAATTAAATTTGACTGTGAAATTACCCACAAAAGATCATTTAAAGCTATTATTGTGTTAAATGATAAAGTATCAAGTAGACATTACAAATTGTAGCTTTAGAAATAAATATTTTATTTGATTCAATATAAAATGTATTACACATAAATGTTTAGGCTATATAACATAAAATATGGAACATAAAAGAAGATAATTTGAGAAACATCTCAGTATTTTATCTTAGTTACCAACAATCTTTCTTTCTTTCTTTCTTTCTTTCTTTTGTGATGAAATTATACTCTAAATAAGAAACGAAAACTGCCAGCAGGTGGCGGTAAATGTCTTTATGAGTCATTCTTTCTTTTGATTCGTTCAAACTGCTGATTCATTCAGAAACTGAACACAGCTGTGTCGCTCACAGACCCACACCAGTTCTGCTGTGGCTGTAAAGGTAATATCTTCTCAGCAAAACAAACAATATTGTGTTTAAAGTATAAAATAATTTTAACAATTTTTTTTTTTTCTTAACTGTTGTATAAAATCGGGACAAAATCAGCACTCGTGTGATATCGCTTATCATATGAGACAAAAACTCATACAGGGGCATTTTTGCCCCAATATCTTGAATTTTAGGGCATTATGGATGCATCATATTTGTCAACAGTCAGCGGTATGAGATGTAAGATGACGTAGCCTACCTACAGGTCTGGGGGCGGGGCCTGGTTAAAATATTTTAGTCGCGTTATTTTTTCAAATTTCACTACTGTTCATGATTCAAACATCGTGATCTTTTTTTTCTTCTGTTTTCTGTTTCTCATTATTTTTTATTAGTTTGGTTGAAGACGTGTTTAAAATGTAGGCCTATATATTTTCATTAATTCAGAACTTTTAATTAATTAAAATGTATGTATATATATGTATGTATATATATATATATGACATAAAAAAATATTTTTGGAGTATATTTTTGGAATATTTCAAGCAATGAATTTTCTACTTCAAAATTTATCTTTTAATTCAGTGTGTTACTTGCCATTTTAGATAGATAGATAGATAGATAGATAGATAGATAGATAGATAGATAGATAGATAGATAGATAGATAGATAGATAGATAGATAGATCTATAGTGCAATAGAATAGAATAGAATAGAATAGAATAGAATAGAATAGAATAGAATAGAATAGAATAGAATAGAAGCACATCACTCATTGTAGACCAAACCTGTGTAAGTGAAGGACAAGGTCATGTGAATTTTCACAGATATTTGCTTAGCATGCTTTTTTTTTTTTTTTTAGTCTTTAGACATACGAGGCTGTAATGAATTTGCTGTGGGTCATCAGTCTCCAAACTGAAATCCTTTTTAGGCGGTCAGAGCAATAGGATCTCTCAAAATCCAGCCAAATCACCATTACACTCTTGGCACAGCAGACTACTTTACAAGATTAGATGCCTGATGCACACACAGCTCTTTTATAGCTTAACTGGCATTTGCAAACACACTGGTCACCTCTCCCTGATTACATATATAACACGTTTCATCTCACTTGAGCTCGAGAGAAGAGAAGAGAAGAGGAGGAGAGGACGATACAGCGCGTTACTGAAGGTCAATAAACCTGCTGCACACGTTATGCTGCCATCTAGCGACACACGACTCAACTTCACTCACCTTTTATTTAGTTGCACAATTATTTAATACACACATACTGCATTGATTTACAGTTTGTAAATGTGTGTCCCTGGAGATTTTAAGCCAGAATGATTAGATTTGGCATTTCAATAATATTTAGATGTATTGCTATATAACCTTCAAACTGAAATAATTTTAAAAATATAAACAAGGTGTTTGTCTTGAAGAACATTTCTTTTCTAGTTTGTAGATACCTATCTGTCTCCAGGACATCACTGGCTCTTATTCTCTCAAGGTATGTGACATTTATACAGTTCATTTGTTTTCTTAATAAGCTTATTTCACATGCACAGACCCTCAGTGGCTCCCTGAATGAAGGTGCTGCAGACAACTTTGTCCTTGTTTTTAGGAAAAAAACCTTTGTTGCAAAACCCTTGTGAAAAAGAAGCATGCTTCATTCTACTCAATGTGTTCTTCAAACCTTAAAAGTGTATTTAAAAACAACAACAGCAAATACTTTCACGACACTTTCATGTTTAATAACACACTTAAGTACACTTTTAGCAGTGCACTTTGTAATAATGTCAAATTAGAAGTTTTACTTTAAAATACATTTAAACCATTATGTTTAATAATCATTTTACATATTTTAATTAAGTACACTTACGTGTAACGTACTTGATTATAATTTGAACTCATTATTTGATATTATATTTAAAGTTAATATATTTTAAATACTAAATTGTATTTTAGACTTTTATTATTAAAAAAATATTTTAATATTTCAAGTTTCAATAGAATATATATATATATATATATATATATATATATATATATATATATATATATAATTTTTTTTTTTTGTCAGTAAATCCAGAAGTATACTTCAATCAATTCAAAAATAACAGAATTAATTATGAAATTACATATAAGTTCTACTTAAGTGGTCAAACAATCCACTCTAAAGTATCTAATTGCATTTAATATAAATATAAACATATATAAATATATATTTTCATTTAATTGTAAATAATATGCATTGAAGTATCATTACATAACATTTCATTCAGTTCATTTTTTTTCTTTTTTTTTAAAAGCGTATTATTAATGTAAAAAAATACTCTTTTTTTAAAGTATGCTAAGTGCACAGGTTTTGTGTTTGACTGATGACTGAATCTGATCGAACACGATGAGACCTAGCAAACTTCTGCTATAAAAGCTGTGATGAATTCTCTTTAATACTGAGTAACTCAAGCTTGGTTGAGACTTCTTTTTCAACAAATGATGAAATGATGGTGGAATATATGGCATCATTCTTCATTTATCCTCGTTATATTAAATGGAGAAAAAATCTGTATGTTGATCTGTAAGTTTGGAAGATGATGTGCTGATATGGGTTTTTAATGGCTGATATTAAAAGAGAGCAAGGTGGCCGATTGCTGATGTAGTGCCAGTATGCAATACAATGAATGAGTTCGTTTGCAGGATTTATATGAACACTTATTTGCACATTATTCCGGAGCAATTATAGTTAAATGAATCACACTGAGATTTGTCCGGCCCAGTTTACCTGCATTCACCCTCCTTCAGAATTAATAATAATAATAATAATAAAGATCACACTTTACTGTAAGGTCGAATTATCACAATTAACAGACCATTAACTATGACTTTTGCCTCAATAAACTAATAATAATAATAATAATAAAGCAGCCTGACAGAGCAGCGTTAGTGCTGTAGATAGTCTCAAAATGAAGAAGTCAGGGGATGTTGATCTATCAGTAAATTAAACTGTTTTTCTCCTTCAACAAGAATTTACAACCTTCACAAACAAGAAGCAATGCAGCGACGCTAGGAGACTTGAATAAAACAGGACTTTCTTTCTTTCTTTCTTTCTTTCTTTTCCAAACCAGTTTTCTGTGGGATGCAATTTCTGCAATTATGGGGACTTTCGGCCCTGTAGAAATTAAACTCCTGTAGAATACACTTTTCACTCTCTCTGTACTTTACAAACATGCAACAGAGAAGAATTCTGTAATTAATTGATTGATTTAACTTCTATGCATGTATATTTATTTATTTATTTCCTGGATTGTGATGAACAAATGTCATTTCCACCACATCTGAGTAAATGATGCCCTTTTTTGCATTAAACCATGCAAAGACTATACAATATGAAATATAAAACTGCTGTTTGTGTTGGAAATGAATCTAAATATTGAAATGATTCATGTTTATTTCATTGTTAAGCGTTGTCATGTTGTTTTGAGTTTTGCATGTTGTGCATATTCACAAAATGCTTGGCTGAGAAGAATGCGATGTGAATTCCAGCCTAACTGATTGATAAATCATGTCACTTTCTGTAATGAGCACAAGATGTTTGAGTGTGCGGCGGTGTATAAATGCAGCAGTGCTCTTCACGGACAGCAGACAGCATGCTCGCTCGCACACTGCTCCTGCTGCTGGCGCTGACGGTGCCGGAGCTCTGGGCTCAGCCGTACCCCATCCCACCCACCTGTTACACCAAAGTGCTGTCCATGGGGAAAGAGATCACCCAGAGAGCGGCCCAAATCAAAACAGACCACGACACTGTGAGTCTAACACACTGAGCTGAGGTGAGTACAGCAGCGT
Organism: Acrossocheilus fasciatus; assembly: GCA_036784905.1. Classification (NCBI taxonomy): domain Eukaryota; kingdom Metazoa; phylum Chordata; class Actinopteri; order Cypriniformes; family Cyprinidae; genus Acrossocheilus; species Acrossocheilus fasciatus. The sequence continues at coordinate 28,322,286 of CM071958.1, forward strand.
CACAACAAAACACTGATGTGTTCTCCTGTGATGTGTTTTATGTTGCAGTACAGATGCACAGCTCACCTGCCCGACCTCTACATCGACGTTCACGTGAGTCATGCACTCAGCACTGAAGAGACAACGCTTGCTTGCAATGTGAAATAATGTTGACATTCAGATCTTAGGTGAAAAAGTTTGTTAACTGCCAACTGTGACGACTTCTGCTGCTGAGGAACACGGATATGTGAAAACTGCCATTGGTTTCTGGGTCAGATTTCACCTCAAGAGCAAATAATAGTAGTAGTAATAATAATAATAAATGTTTATTATATGAAGAAAATAATGCATACTTTTAGGACTGATTATTTATTTATTTATGTATTTTGCATTGTGACGGTTGAGTAGCTACAGTCCTGTCACCTCATTATTTGTCTGCTAAAAAGAGATTGTCATTCCTCTTTTGTTTGCGCTGGCAGAACGCTTGTGTGATGTCCACGATGAGCTCGTATCTGTCTCTGCTGGAGGGTCTGAGAGATCGGAGGTGTGCGTACACCAGGAAAGTGCAGAGTCTAGGTGCTATGATCAGACAGCTCTATATCATCATGTCACAGAAATGTCACGGGGTAGGTCAAGCGTATTTTTTTTTTTTCATATTTATTGTCTGTCTGTCAATAGGAACCAAGTTTAAACTTTTGCTTGTCTGTGCTTTAATTGGGTGCCTGTTTGATTAAAGGGTTGTTTGTCTGTTTCAGGACTTGGTTTTTACTCGTGATAACTGTGAAGCATTACGGCACAGAGGATGGAGCGGCTGAAATCAGAGCCCATTACTCCTCATATGTTATTCAGAATCAGCAGCTTTGGAGAACATTTTTTTTTTTTTCATGATTTCAATGCTTTTTATCATATGATAGTATCCTGCATGCTGGTTGGTTACGCCGAATGGACTTTGATTTGATGTAGGCTACAGCATTTTTCAAATCTTGGCAATATTTCAAAAATAAATTCTTAAAAAAATACTTTAAAAAACATTATGATATAATGAATATATGTATTTATGAATTGCAATTTATTACTTATAGATAAAAAAGATTTTATCAGTGACCCATATGTGTCTAATATATCACTTACTAACTTTTCAAATGTTTATTGTTTAAAAAAAAAAAAAAAAAAAAAAAATATATATATATATATATATATATATATATATATATATATATATATATATATATATATATATTGGAATTCAACATATGCATTTTTTTCTATTATATTGACGTGTTTTCCGTTGTACAATAAATAATTGTACCACATATTGCCACTAGATGGAGGTTGTGTGCAACAGTTTTATTTATTTTATTTTTTTTACTTTTAAACTTTTTCTGTGCGTCTCGACTAGATTAATAAAATATCATTTTTAAATGCAACCATTAAGATTCATCACAATTCGCTAAGATGGTTTGATATTATTGGTTTGTTAATTGCTTGCAGGCAGCTCATGTAGTTATGACGCGTATGTAGGCTTTAAAAACTACAAATCCCATGCTCGTGTGTTTGCGTGCGGTGGGCGTGGCTCCGCGTCTCACTGACTCTCAGCAGCGGCGCGTGAACAGGTGAACATGAGTGCTTCAGTCGCCTCTGACAGCGGACGCGTGCTCGTGGATGGAGGGAAATACGCCTGTCACCGTTTGATGTGATTTTATTTCTTTAAATGATGAAGGTGTCTACTTCCGTGGAGTGTTGGACAGTTTTCAGCTCACGCGCTTTTGTTTTTTTCCCGAAGTCAACTAATTCATCAACTAGCCTGAATTTTTAGCATTTGTGCCTGCTGTCTCTATTATTTAAAATGGCTTTTGCTAAATTCAGCAAGATCCTCCGACTTCCTACGATTGAAGTGAAGAAGAAAACCAAACAATATGAGCACGTTCATCGGGATGTTAATCCAAACGACATTTGGGAAATTATCGGGGAACTGGGCGATGGCGCTTTCGGGAAAGTTTATAAGGTGAGTCCCGATCTTAATAAACCTGTTGGACAAGCATCGATGACTTCTACCACGGTAAAGGATTAGGACATGAATATTAACTTTAATTCATGTTGACGTTGAAGTTAATAATTAATATTCATAAGCCAGGCCTTTACCTAATTCGCTGCTGCTTACCAGTAGCGGTCTCTCAGCCAATCAGTGAGGCCCGCTTGGTGAACGTCATATGTGCGTAATTAATATTCATAGACCAAGCCTTGAGCGTAGTACGGTGTTAAAAAGTTTTAATAATAGGCAACCTGTTTGTTTATGAAACTTAGAATTCATACCAAAAACCATATAATATTTACAAACACAAATAATTTACTGTCGCGCACTTTTTAATCTAAAACACACATACACAAAACAAATTATCATTATTTTTTATGTCTTAGAAGAACTCTTTATTTACATTTATAAAAAAGTTTCCATATATATATATATATATATATATGACCCAATCAAGAGATGACACTAGTGCACGCTTGACTAAATGAATGCAGCTCTGTGTTTCGTGTACTAACATGCGTGGTGGTGATGAGTATTGACATGAAGTAATGCATCCCCGGTGTGGCCACCCTGAAGGAAATCATCTCGACTAACTGTTTAAATACAGTAGGATAACTGTGGTTAATGGCACTGAGATATCCTGACAGGTCACATGCGTTCAGCCCGGGGCCCTCGGGGGCCACTCAGAGTCACTGTGTAGGAAGATGCTGGAATGTGCTGCAGTTTCGGTAGGCGGAGAGGAACCCTGCTGTAGGAAACGCTGAATTTGCCTTTTGTCCCTAACAGGGTGTCATGAACTGGGCGTTTTAAATGCCCCGTGACACCCAGGCTCCCTGTAACCCTCTTACCCTCAGAGCCCAGGCTGACTGGGGTTAAATACTGTACGACCTTAACAACCTCAGCAGCGTGGAGTAATACTGTAATGAAGCAAATCTCGTGAAAACGTGCCCTGGTCACTTCTCCCTCCCAAATTAAGACTAAATAAATGCATTTTAAAAAATGCATTCATTAGAGCTTATTTTGGAGACCATAAAGTTTGTAAATGTATAACTTTAGCATGCATCTCTGAGCATTCTCATTATTGTAATAAACACACTTTTTTTTTTCTTTTGACTTTGTTTGAAATTCTCTGAAATGGTAAGCAACTGTGATTTATCTCATTTTTCATGCTCTAATACAACATTTTAGTTTATTTTTAAGCTTTTAAGTTTATTTTTTTATCTAGAATATTACCACTTTTTGCAAAAACATTTTAAAATTTGAATAAAAATTAAATGCTGAAAACCTAATATTTACTGATTTAAACAATTTGCCATCTTATATATATATTTTTTTTTAGTGTAAAACACATTAGATGCACAAAACAAATGAGCATTGACCTTTAATGTTACAGTACTCTTGATTTATGTATTTGAGCTGCTTTATGTTTGATTACAAACAGTGTACGTTACAGTAATGAGAATGCATTTTTATATTTTTGGGGAGTGGTGCTTCAAAATAAAATTAAATAATCCTAAAATAGTCTTCATTTTCCATGCATTTTTTTTTTTTTAAGTGATCAGACATTTTTTTGTGAGTTAGAATGTATAAATTAAAATAAAACCTGTATAAATGTATTCGTAACAAATACATGATAAAAAAAATTATATGATTAAAATATAATGTAAAAATCAGTCGTGTGCACTTTGAGTGCTGCTGAAGGAAGTTAAAAAGGAAATATGTCAGAGTTATGAATGAGTGATTGTGTAACGAGAACAGAACACTAGTCTGTGTAATATATGGTCTCGTGTGCTGTCCTTTAGTTAAAACAATGAAAACCCTCAGAAGAGCACAGTGTGGTCACCTGGTGCTGCTGTAGAAGTGCAGTAACACACGAGCTTTCTCTGACTGTCTGGTGGGTAACGATTAATCACGATCAGGATCTCAAAGTGCAGATCAGATCTTTTTACTGTTGATCTTTTGCCCGGACATGTTGATACACGTGGCTCTATGAAACCTATCCTGTGAACATGTACAGGGGATTTTGTTTTTACACACATTTGCAGTTTAGACGATGTGTAATACTTCCTCATTACTCTAATAAAAGAGCAAAACAGCATGACAATGCATTAAAAAAGTAGGGTTTCTAGGGCTAATCAATGTAACTAATAATCATAAAAAAATATTTCAGACATAACCACTCATTCTTTCAAAATAGTGTTTAAATTAACATTTTAATTCAGAAATATTGGTATTTGATTATAATATGTTGCAAAAGCACCTGGAGCTCAAATTGGGTCTGAAAATTCTGCATATTCTTGTTCTGCTCGTTTATGGAAGCATGTATTTCCATAAACAAAAAGTCATATCGAGTTACTCCCATTTCAGACGCAATGTGACTAGATTTGTTTTTATTTTTTGCTCTGCCATAAAAAAAAAAATTCCAAAAGAAGTGATTGCAAGATATCATTTGTGGCCTGTTTACTTTAAATTTGCATTTGACACACTTAATGTCTTTTAAAAATACGCAAAACGTATTTAGGCCTAATTATGAAGTTCAAATTGCGGTGAGCATATTTGCAAATATGTAAATTCCATGTGAAATCTGGCCATGATTCAATTCAGTTATTTAGGTTTGATTCATCGCAAATATTTAGGCCTAACTTTAAGATTTATATATATTTGAACTGCATATCTACTTGTATTTCACAGTATTAAGATAAACAAACTAATAAACTTAATGTGAAGCATATTTGTAAGTCATAAATGAAATTAAGGCATAGTTTATTATTAACTATTTGTTTTTATGTAAACAATCATATATTCAAAATGCATTTATTCAGATTGCTTATAATCTGTTCATTGTGTGAAAATAATGACAATTATTCAAGCATGAACATGGCTAAAATATGTCTAGCTTCGCAACAAACAATATTCAGTTAGTCTTTAATGTATGAGATTGATGATGCATGTATAAACCTGGTTACTGTGTATTTAAAACCCATTGAGTTTATTACTACTATAACAGAAATTGTACTTATTTTTTGCTGTTTAACTGACACGTATGCATCACATTAAGGGCCAGTTTTACTAAACAGCGCAGATGGGTGCGGAAATTTCTGCAGGTGTTTTACTCACAACCGCGCAGATTAAAGAACAACATCTCATGTACATATCGACCAACGCAATATAAAAAATTAGCGTATAAAGAAGCCACAGTACATTTATAAGAACCAGAGGCAAAAAATGAAGGTGTGCTAGAAGTTTTGATAGACCTGGTATTGCGTGACGCCTAGTTGATGGTTCCAAGTCGTCTTTTATTTCCTGAAGCAAATTAAAAATAACATGGCTTGACAAACAAAATGTTCGTGTTCGGCTTGCATTCCAAATAAAGTAATACGTGTGGGGAAAATCCACTCCCTTTTACTCTCCTAGCAGTAATATTTGCAGCCATTTCAAGAGCAAAATAAAGACATGCTTTTTTTGGGCGTTAAATAATGGCGCAAATTTCACAAGCGCAAATGTTAATAAATTTCGTTGCATGATTCATTTTAACACTCTCCTTCCATAAATTTTGCATCTGAAAGGGAAACTCCTACAAATGCATATTCAATAAGGTCAGGTGCAAAAATAACTGTCCACGCCTTTTCAGCGCTAATTCTTCACTGCACGTCTTTAGCGAAACCTGACGGTACTATTTTAACGCCAAAAGACGGTTTGCGCTGGTGCAAGCTGTTAGTAAAACTGTCCCTAAGTTTATTAGTTTGTTAAAACTGTGTAATCAATACATAAATCATTTTTGATGAATTGCAACAAAATAACTGAATTGAATTCAACCGAATCAGCCAAATTTTAGATGCACCATATGATTTAGTAAAGATTTGCAAATGCTGTATATCCACCCCAAAGATTTTCCAAATGTATAATGCCACTGTATTTATTTCTCGTGCAGCTGGATTGTCTCTCTGATGGTGTTTTGAGGAGGAGTGAAGTGTCCTCCTTGTTTCTCTTGTTAGTTAATGCTTTGATTGTTAATTATTGATGGGGAACACGTGAAAGCACATGGCTGCAGTGCGAACCTGAACGCCGGCCGGCCGGGGGGAAAGTTTGACATGTGTGACAATCGTGTAGAGCTTGTGAAGTTTGCGATCACGTGAGCTCGACTAATCACCAGCGCTCAGTTCTGCTGGCTTCTGAATGATAAGAGCGTCTTCCCTGTGGGTGGAGATGAACACATTCTGCATATTAGATAAACTACGTCATCATCCACACTATTAGGATCTGGTTTAGGCCTCGTTGTTTCAGTCTGTCGTTATTTGTAGCTTTGCCACCCAATTCATTGAAAGCATTTAAGCCATTGATTGAACTTTAAGACAAAGAGATAATCAAGTGTTTGTATTTGCAAACGGTTTCGCTTGGTCGTTCAGCTTTATCAAAGTGGCCCTATTCATCATCATAAACTCATGTTGATGACAATGAGTCCAAGGCTTAACTTTTGTTTAACGCTAATATTGTTTGAGGCACGAGGTTACTCAGTTTATTGTGTAAGAATGAAAGCTTAATATCTTTAAACTCATCCAACAGTATATCTTTATTTGATTTAGAGCTTTTTAAAATATAGATAGTGGGCAGTTATGCTACATAACTTATTATTATTTCTTTTTACATTTTCAGTCTTTTTATTTAAATATTTAATGTCAGACTCAATTACTAGCCATTTCTTTGTAATTATTTGCGAAATTAACTAGCAATTACTGAGTGAAAATGTACATCATGATAGTTATGTAGTAACCTCAACATATTGATTTGCTTCACTTTTTTTTTTTTGTAGTCAATTGGTTTCTATATTTAAAGTTTTGCTAAAGGAAGTGGAGGTGAATTAATGTAGTAATGACATGTTTTGCTGTCATCGTTGTTAAAGCCACACATGGATCTATTATTATGAGCGTTGCCATAATAATGCATAGTTTCCAAGAATAGCTCAGTGTAGAAACTCTTAAGTTATCATTTCATAATTATGCTAATTCTGACACAATCTGATGACTTGTTGACTTGTGTAAGCCCTGCCTGCTAATAAAACCAGCTTTTGTAATCATGAAATGGAAAAAACCCCAGTAAAAGTAAAAGATAAGGTCTTCCTCAAGTTTGAGTGTTTTCCTGAAGGTGTGCTGGTCCCAGATGTAAACAGAGGTGTATTCTTTTTATGGATGTGATGAAATTACGCCGGGTTGAAAGTACACTGTCCTGCTGTTATTGAGGGTTTAAGGTGGCCCTGCAGGATATTTAGCTCGGGTGAAATGCTTTGACTTCTGCTCGATCCCATTGAGCAGGTGCTGTAATCCTCTCAATGGAAATGTAAGTGGATTTCAGGCTTTATTTATGGTTATGCATCTATGAGAATAGGAGTGTTTTTCAGTCGCACAGCACTGATATATGTCAGCTATACTGTACTGAAACCAATGAAAGATGATCAGAGGACAGCCAGAAAACTAGTTGGTCAAATACTTGATGTTTTTCTTTACATCCATTCTTTACTGACCTAATTTTTGTATTTTGTTTTTAAAAATTCCTGTACAAACAGCATTATGCATCTTAATATTGCCCACATTCATGTTTTGGCCATGTGTTTTCAGTCACATGAGTGTGATATATTGACAATCAATTTTTTCAAAAATGATAATTAAACGATATTTTGCTGAGTGTGTTTTGCTGATACTTTGCCTGGTTTAGGTCCGGCATGGGTAATATAAACCTGCCGGCAAATCCCTGTATTAATGAGCGATTCATTGAATCATTCATTCAAACAATTCATTCGAACGAGCTGATTCATTTAGAAACGAAGCAAGTGACAGCCTGCGTCCCAATGTGCATACTATCCATCCTAAATTCTATGTGATATTAGAAATTTTCAATACTATTTGTGACCCTGGACCACAAAACCAGTCTTAAGTGCCAATTTTTCGAAATTAGGATCGGACAATATTTGGCCGAGATGCAACTATTTGAAAATCTGGAATCTGAGGGTGCAAAAAAAATCTAAATATTGAGAAAATCGCCTTTAAAGTTGTCCAAATGAATTCTTAGCAATGCCTATTACTAATCAAAAATTAAGTTTTGATATATTTACAGTAGTAAATTGACAAAATGTCTTCATGGAATATGATCTTTACTTAATATACTAATGATATTTGGCATAAAAGAAAAATCTATAATTTTGACCCAAACAGTGTATTTTTGGTTATTGCTACAAGCGACTTTAAGACTGCTTTTGTGGTCCAGGGTCACATTTAGGGCAGATAGGGTGGATCATATGTCGATTGAGACGCAGGGACTCTCTTTATGAATGGATCATTGAATCATTGACTCAAATGATTCGTTCAAAAGCAGATCATTCACCGCTGTGTTGCTCTGAGATGCACAGATGTTCTGCTCCGGCTTTGTTTGGAACTATTTAATTTGCCAAGAAGACCGTATTGTGTCTAAATGTAACTCACTCAACATTAACTTTTTGTTTGATGGCTTGTATAAAATCATTAAAACATTTGCGGTTGCGCTCACACGCTGATATTCAGGAAAACAGCACTTTAGCTTGTGTGACATTACTAGACTATATCTCATCTTATAAATATAAGAAACTAAACCCATACGGAGATATTTTTTGCTTTCATAACTTGCTTCAATGAAACATTCAAACTTGATTCTAATAGGTTTCATCAAGCAGTCAATGCTTATGGTCAGCTCACACATTAAAACAACAGATACGATATTACCATAGATAATAATTATCGCACAACTCTAAATCATGAAAAGGTTTATAGGAAGCATCTGTGTGGAGGTCTTCTGATGTGCTTCTTCATATTCAGAGGGTGTGGAGTTTCTTTTCCCGTTGTTTCATTGAACGAAGGTTAAGATAGCAGTAAGTTAGTCGTGTTTACTGGCTCGAGCATCACGTCAGCGTGTGATCCATTTGTGCAGTTTGACTCCCCCGCATGACCCTAGCAACCACACAAACACCCAAGCAACCACATAGCAATGTCATGGCAACCACTGACAATACACTAACATTGTTTATTTTTTTATTTTTTCATTTTGTTTAAAACTAAATTAGTAATCTCAACCTATTCTACTTTCATTCTCTTCTGTGTTACATTTGATCACAGTTAAACGTATACAAGTCTTACTGTTTGTTAGTTGTGCCAGATCATGTCTGCTTTAAGGTGATTTTTAATGAAAAAAGCGGAAGTCTTGTTTTTGAGTGGTTTGGCAACAGTTTCCTCTTAAAAACATCTAACCACAGTGACCGACTCCACCTAGATTAACGCTGCATACTAACACGACATGTTTCCCACCGCTCTCAAAACTCACACGTGAAGACTGCTTCTGTTTAACTACATATATTTACTTAGTTAATTATAGCTTACATTGGAAATGCATAAACAATTCTGAAAATAGGGGTTGCGGGGAGGAGGTGCTTGGGCTGACAAAGTCAGAAATGTCAGTGTAAAAAAAAAAATATATATATATCTGGAAAATTAACAAAATTGCTTCGCTGCTCATCAGTATTTGAAAAATTGAATCAAAAGGTCTTTAGGTATTTGGTGTGACAAAAATGCGCATTTTTGTGACAAAGCAAGGTTTGTTCATGTTTTAAAATGTTGTTTGACTCCTCAAAAAATGATAATAGTTGTAAAATATATATTAGTGGTGTCAAAATTAGCTTGTTAATGCACGCCATTAATTTTTTTCAGTTTAACACGTTAAAAATATTTTACGCAATTAGCGCAGGGGCAGGGCTACGGTTGGCCACCCCACTCAAAACTGCTGCTTCTGTCACTTTTTCTCTTGACAAGAAGTCTCAAACGAGAGCGGAAACCGTACTGGGCTCGCGCTCTTCCATTGCACGCACAAAGGCGCTGGCCGCAGCCTGTATTTTTTCATATCGAAGCGTGAAATAAATGACCACGACATTGCATGCATGTAGTTTAAGTCATGAAGTTACCAAAAAGGCGATTAAAGCTGCCTTAAAACTGTGCATGCATGTAATATATTGAGTCACAGTTATGAACATGTCTCTAAAATGGTTTTCAAAAGTGTCCTGGAGCAGCCCAGCACTGTCTCCCACATCTAACACACTCGATTCAACTCGTCAGCTCATTAATGGAGACCTGAAGTGGGTCAGAAAAGGTGAAGAGAGTTGAGAGAAAATATGATGCGTGTCAGATCCGCTTCATGTTCAGCAGCAGCTCTTAAAGAAATAACAGCCAAAACAACCTAATAACCAGCTGCTGTGATGCCTGTTCGTTACAGGACAAAAGAACAAAGAGGAAATCAATACATTTATAGCTTTAAGGATTCATCTGTATTTAATTTAGAATTTAGTGTTTGGTAACTTAAATGTTTTGATATAAATGTTAGAATTGATATCTCTCAATTATACTGTAATGTTGAATGGCTAGAGATCATGGTCTATATATAGCTGTAGTCTATAGGCTACAGTCCGAAGGGCAGTTTTATAGAGAAATCAGTAGTATTGGTATCAGTGATACTGTCCTTCAGTCATAAAAAAAAAAAGATGCCATTTAAACAAATATTTAAAAAAATATACTGTCTTCATGTTGTTTGTACATTATTTTGAAGATTGAATGTGAAATTATTGCAATATAAAAGTATATTTAAAAAACGTTAATGTTAGGTGGGATTAATCACGATTAATTTCAGAAAAATGTGTGATTTAATTATTTTTAATCGATTGACAGCATTTATTATATATATTAAAAAAATGTATAACTATGAAAATATATATATATAATTAATGACTATGAAATAATGTATATTTTTTTTTAATCACATTTGTAAAAAAAAAAAAAAAAAACCTTGAGGCTTTGTTTTTTTACTTTTGAAAATTATGAATAAAATGAATAATAACTTTTTACTTGAGGGTAAGGCTAAATCTCTTGTTAAGATTCATTAAACTGAAATGTTTGGTATAAAAGTTTTTCAAAAACATTAAACCAAAATGAAATGGAAGAATACAGATAAAATACATGTGACCCTGGACCACAAAACCAGTCATAAGGGTCAATAAATCAAAACTGAGATTTATACATCATCTAAAAGCTGAATAAATAATCTTTCCATTGATGTATGGTTTGTTGGACAATATTTGTCTGAGATACAACTATTTGAAAATCTGGAATCTGAGGGTGCAAAAAAATCTAAATATTGAGAAAATTGCCTTTAAAGTTGTTCAAATGAAGTTCTTAGCATTGCATATTAATAATAAAAAAAAATAAGTTTTGATATTTACAGTAGGAAATTTACAAAATATCTTCATGGAACATGATCTTTACTTAATATCCTAATGATTTTTGACATAAAAGAAAAATCAATCATTTTGACCCATACAGTGTATTTTTGGCTATTGCTACAAATATACCCCAGCGACTTCAGACTGCTTTTGTGCTCCAGGGTCACATACATTATTTTAAAGTATATTATTATTATTATTATTATTATTATTAGCATTAACACTCTTACTTGCATTAATTCAATGATGCATGTTATATATAAAAAAATAAATAAATAAAAAAAATCATCAGCTTTCCTACCCCCCCCCCCAATCCTTTCCATTCAAACACCCATCACTTCTTTATCAATGACAGCATCAAGTCCACTGTGACCTCATCTAGCGTGTGCAGTAAAGCCCATTATTTGAGCTCTAATGGAGAACTAAAGCTGAATCCCAGAGGCCCGGTGAATTACCCGCACCGAAGGGACGAGCATGGAACAGGAATATCAGCAGGATGCTATCATGTGAATCACGCTGACTTTGTTTTGATGCGAAACTGCTTTGTGTTCCAGGCCCAGAATAAAGAAACCGGTGCTCTAGCTGCAGCCAAAGTCATCGAAACCAAAAGTGAAGAGGAGCTGGAGGACTACATGGTGGAGATCGACATCTTAGCGTCCTGCAACCATCAGTACATCGTCAAACTGCTCGATGCCTTCTTCTACGACAACAAACTGTCGGTAAGAGGGTTAAACAGAGCAAACTGAGCTATCTTTAACACAAGGTGTGCTCTCAGTTTCTGAATTGCTCAGCGATGAATCATCTTTGGAGACGTCATACACACTCCCTCATCGGGTCATTCAGTGACAACTCAACCAGAGGTCCCCAAGTGAAAGAAATACATAAATTAAGAAGAAAGCCAAAATATTAAATGTCATGGATGTGTATTTACCAAGTAATCCACTATTTTGTAGAGGAGAGTCAAAATAAAGCATCACTATGTTATTTCTACACAGAGATTGGTAGGTTTATTACTAAAATCTGAAAGGATATTAAGATATATTTAATACTTCTTGAGTTACAAGCATGCACACTTTGGAAATAAACTTAAAGTGCCTTTTCCTAATTTTTTTTAACTGTCACCGTCGGCATAAAATGCAATGGCTGAAGTCAACAGATTTTACTGACAGACCTATCAATGTTTGTGTTAAAATAACATAATGATGCTGCCATCTTTCTGAAGTCATTTTTATCCTCCTGTAACCTAATCTCATTTGAAAATTGTCATTTTGACGCTCCTCTCAAAAATAGTGGATTATACATCCATGATTAAATGACTAAATTTGGGTCTTTTTGGCAGATAATTTGTTTTAACCATTCCTCGATCTGACACATAATTTGCAGGTTTGATATCTTAATATTCACTTTCCAAATAAGAACACACAAACTTCCTTCTAGTATCAAATAATAAGCTTTAAATTAACCATATTGTACATGTATAGTGTTTATCATTTCACTGAAGTACGTTTTTCATGATAATTTTCCCACTTTCTCTCTAAGAGGTATACTGAGTGCATGAATGTAACCATATTTACTTCTGTAGCCATATTCTACTGCTGTTTGGATTTGTTATGAGTTTTATAATATGTGAGTAGTTCACATTGTTTGTCAGGGTGGGACCAGTATCTGAGCACTATGTAGAAGTTGGTAAGTGGATGATTGTAGTGGACTATTGTAACTCCATAGACGACATGCTGTCATAGAAACTGCCTGTAAAAGCGAGTTTTCATGAGGAGCCGGTTAAAGCATTGCTGGAATTCCTCAGTGCGACGGGAAATTTGCTCGTCTGAAAGCCGTGAGTCCTGATTTCCGAGTGTTTGACAGACTTAATTTTCAACAAACCTTAAATATTAACCATTGGGGTGCAGTCCTGGGTAGTAACTGATTACATGATCTGGATTACGTAATCAGATGGCAAAAAATAAGTACTTGGAATTAGATTATATTTAGTGTTGTCAAACGATTAATCGCATCCAAAAACAACAACAAAAATTGTTTACATAATATATGTGACCATGGACCACAAAACCAGTCGTAAGGGTTCATTTTTTTTTAATAAATGAGCTTTCCATTGATGCATGGTTTGTTAGGATCGGACAGTATTTGAGAATCTGGAATCTGAGGGAGCAAAAAAAATCTAAATATTGAGAAAATCACCTTTTAAAGTTGTTCAAATGAAGTTCTTAGCAATGCATATTGCTAATCAAAAATTAAGTTTTGATATATTTACAGTAGGAAATTTACAAAATATCTTCATGGAACATGATCTTTAATTAATATCCTAATGATTTTTGGCATAAAAGGAAAAATTTATAATTTTGACCCATACAATGTATTGTTAGCTATTGCTACAAATATGCTTTTGTGCTCCGGTGTCACGTGTGTGTGCTGTGTATATATTTCTATAAATACACACACATGCATGTATATATATTTAAGCAAAATGTTATCTTTATATATAATATAAGAATATAAATATATATGCATGTAAATATTTCCAAAATATATACTGTATGTGTGTGTATTTATATATACATAATAAATATACACTGCATTCACACACACATTCTGTAAACAAAAACTTTTATTTTGGATGCGATTTAATTGCGATTAAATTTGACAGCACTAATTATATTACATTTTAAAATACTTGAGACGCCACACAGCATTTGACCACTTTATTTACTGAAATCATTTCAGTTTTAAGAGTTTTCTCAACATTGCATCAACTACTAACAAACACATTAATTTGAATTATCACTCAGTAGGTTATTTAACCATGTACTACTTTGTCTTTGTAAGGCTTTTGTCTTTCAAACACATTAAAATGCACTAATTCACATTATTTCTTAGTAACATGTTAATTCCCGACTTTTTGTCAGCCGAACCTCTTTCACTTAATATATTTACTTTAAAGTATTTTCATTAAACTCACAAACCCCCTGCAGTTCCTTCGTAAGCCCCAGTTTGGGAAATAATATAGTATGTAATGCAGCGAATGAAATGCATCTTCTTTCTCTTTGTATTTTTATATCAATACGGTACAAGATTATTCTGACCTAAATTAATGTGATTAACGAGGTAGGTCAAAAGTAATCAAAAAGTAGTCTGATTATATTACTTAAAATGTGTAATGGATTACGTTACTAATTACAATTTTTGTCATGTGATCTGCAATCAGAAATGGATTACAATTTATAAGTAATCTACCCTGCGCCGTTGGTCCATAACTAGGCTGTGGACGTGAATGAAACATCGGATTTTATTTTATTTTTAATTTTTTGCCAGGAGAACGCCTGTCTCTTCTTCCAGGGAGACCTAGACGGCAAGCGGCAGCACATGAAATTTCACACAAAACCAACTACAAAACAAAATACTCGTACAAAACAATTGATGATAAGTAAGTTGAACAATAAGATAAAAGAAGGATGTACAAGACTCCTTTAAAACACTTTGCAAAAGACATTTAAAAGTACCCAGGGATGGCAATGACTCTAATTTAATTAAATAAGGGCATAAAAGGAAAAAGCACATTTTCCAAATTCTGAGCAAAGTTTTAACCGAATTAAACGACTGCGATCTACTACAGTAACTATTTGTGTAAGGAATCAGGAGATTTGAAATATACTGTAATAAGGCAACTTACTTAAAAGTGCCTTGACAACAAACATATACATATTCGATTTTGGTAATGCTTTATTTTAGGGTTTCTTAACTAGTTGCTTATTAGCATGCATATTACTAGAATATAAGCCATTTATTAGTAGTAATTAAGCACATATTAATGCCTTATTCTACATCCTCTAATCCTACCCAATACCTAAACTTAACAACTATCTTACTAACTATTAATAAGCAGACAATTAAGAATTTATTGAGGGGAAAAGTCGTAGTTAATAGTGAATAAGTGTTCCCTATTCTGAAGCGTTACCGCAGTTTCCTCCTATGATGTAAAGAAGACCATGCCAATGATTCGTAAAGTGTACAACGGTACGTGAATCTGCACCACAAACAAAGCGTAACGCTGCATGATAGACAGAGTCCAGTTTCCTTAATAAAGATGATGCATGCATATATACCAGGACACCATAACCAGTTACAGATAAAGTATTCTCCACTAGCCTCATAAGCAAACCAGTTTTTAAACGATAAAAGAACCCTAAGTTTGGTTTAAGCTTCTTCAGCAGATTATCAATGTGTACAAAAGCTAATTTTTTATGTGACCATATCCCTAAATGTTTAGATGACCCTACTCGTTCAATAGTGGTAGACTTTGGCTGGACTCTAGATATTTTTTGCTTTCTTTTCTAGAGTGCTGCAGGGATGACATTTTTGCAGGCCATGACCCGGAAACAAGTTTGCACTTTAGCACTTCCAGGTCCATCGTCCCCAACTCAATTGGTTTCTTTGAATAGCTTTTTTTTTTTTTTTTTAGCTACATGCAAAAAAAAAAAAAGGTCTGTGGCTATGATTTGCTTTTGCAGACTATTCTAATTTAAAACTTAAGACTGAAAAACTAAAGCCTTGTCAAACGCTAATGTTGGTGATGTTGAAGTCACGTGACTGTGGCGTAGTTCGTTAATAACCTATACAGTTAGCTTCTGCCGAATGCATTTAGGCTTCAAAATTTGTGAAAGCTGAGTTTATTTGTGAAGATTATAGTGTAGAATCATAATCTGTTGTTAGTCACAGAGCTGATTTTCTGCAGGAATCCAAGTCAGTGGAACATGCTATTAGGTAACTTCCAGGTCATACGTCATAACCGATTGATTTATACGTTGCTTTTAAGCTGCAGATGTTTGATAGATTGGTAATAGAGCTGTAATCGAAAAGTTCATAATTGGCATCGACACATGTCAAATGAGCATTTTCTCATACTAAAGCAAGAGGTGTGTTTTGTGATCATCGCTAGACGCCTGGCATAGCTGAGCGATCCTTCACTAGACGGACATATCTGGGTGTGGACGAGGCGTCTGGTCGAGGAACTGCATTCAGATGGGAGTGTTCGTGGGGTTTCGTGAAAGGAAATAGCTGCACACTTGTTGTCAAACATAACGAGCACTTGTTCTTTTTAACTTGAGTGTGTCGAGTTGACTTCACTGTGTCTGTTGATGCAGATGCTCAGACCTCAAGCATTTAGTTTGTTTACATTTAGACATAAGCAATGCACAACGGATGGTTAAAAAGACTTCATTCAAGAGGAACCTCGATCGTGGATTTTTCTTGATGCTTTGTGGGTTGACTTGGAAAGGAGACTGTACAGCTGATTTTCTGTTGTTTTAATACTATCCCAATTAGCATGTAGTAAACAATAACACACGTGTCGGGTTGCTTTGCAGAACTTATGTGTGAAAAGAAAGGGGGATTTCTGAAGTGGTCACATTTTCAGTTGAATGCCACAAAAACAAATCCCCTCTGGGAATGCATTACAGAATAGACTTCAAAACAGAAATATTATATATTGTTTAACCTTTTGAAATGTGCAAATTAGCTCTTACCTGTATCTTTCAGCATTCAGCATCCCTTCACCTCCCCATCTTCACATTTATTTCTATTCGTTTAGCTATTCTACTCTATTATATTCTATTCATTTACTACACGTCAGTTCTCGTGCTCGAGTTCTCTATCGTGACAAATTTATGTACCTCATAAAGTTTGATTTGGTTTCAAACTGGTAATCCTTTTTGGCAAAATGTTGTTTATTTACAAATAAATATATTTTTGGCAATTTTTCCTAGTCGTAAAATGCAAAACTGAAACAAAAAAGGCCCATCAAATCATGCAAACTATGAGTTTTTTTGTTGTTGGGTGTTTATTTATTTAGATAGTTTAATAGTTTAAAAAAAAAAAAAAAAGCTCACAATTGTTAGATTTTATAAATCACATTTATACTTGTAGTAACTCCTCTTAATCTGAAGTGTATAATATTTTAGTGTCAACAAACAGAATTGCATACATGTATATATGTATGTGTGTATATGTATGTGTGTATATATATATATATATATATATATATATATATATCTATCACACACACACACACACACACACACACACACCATGGTCTGTCTGAATACTCGATTCTGATTGGCTGCTTTAACTGATGCACACACACGCACACAGAAACATCCAGGAGCACAGAACCTTGTCATCGCTGCTCCATGACTTCTATTAATAAAATAACTTTGATAGTGAATCGATGCATTATATTTCTTAGCAACGAGGGGGTAAAGTAGTAACTAAACTCACATCTTCATTGGTGAGAGAGATGCACAGATTCAGGTAATGATTTGCGTCCAGTGGTTCTTTGCCTCCACGTTGTGCAATAAAATGGTTTAATGCACAGCTAGCTGTGGATTGTCCCTTACGTGTGTGTGTGTGTGTGTGTGTGTGTGTGTATATAGGATCACCTACAGGTATAGCTTTTTTTCCTCTGATTTGTTGTCGACTGAAGTCTGTTGCGGTCAGCAGCCGTGTAAACACGTAACAGGTGTGTGAAGATCTCTGGCCTCATGCATCAGGGCTCAAACATGCCTTATTTCCTCGTGTCATGGGATCTTCTGAACTCCTGTAAGCTGTCGCTCCTAAGAGCCAATTAAACAGCCGGATGAAGGATGTGAGCTCAAGACTGCTGTCTCTGCTCCATCTGTGCGCTCACCGCCAACATAAGCTTCTCTGATCCTCTTTTATCGCCATCACACACGGTCTGCTTCAGTTCGGTGTGCCTCCACATTATCAGAAATGAGTGTTGAGTCTAGTATCTCAGCAAAGGTCAACAGTAGGATTGTTTTTACAGACTAGTACTATTTGAAGACATTACGTACTGTGAAGAAAACTAAATGGCTATAATCTGAACGTCATGCAATGCTACTCAAGGTTTTGACCCCTGCAATAGACACCATCACAAAACTTGTAATGGTTTTACTGGTTATAATGAGACTTGTATTGGTTTTAGTGGAAACTGTAATGGGTCTCTACTGGTAATCGGTCACCTTCTTATTAGTGGCTTGTTAAAAAAAAACAATAAATCCTAATGGAATATGTCCCAAAACACACTACAGAAAACCATTTTTAATGGATAAAAGTTGATGGTTTGTAATGTTGATGAAACCATTACAATTTTCTGTGACGGTTCTTTTGTTTTTTACAGCAGGGACAACAAAGACATAAATGCTGTTTCACATACTATTAAATTAGTAGACAGGTGGCTGTAAAGTTTCCATTCCAGGTCAGCATGCTACATCCAAATCTTTTATTTTAAAGCATCAAGGAAAACCCATGATCTCTCCACAGGCACTTGGATAAAGTCCTTTAGCCATCTGTTGCGTCTAAATGTAAGCCTGGAGCTCTGCGCCAGTGAGGGGAAAGTGATAATCATCATAATTAATTATTCAGCAGGTTGAATAAGGTTCAGGGCACATGTCCAGAATCAGTCGCGTTATACAGTCATTATTGACTCCGGCAGCTGTTAACAGTGTTGTGGAATTGTCTCGTTAAACCCTCAGTCGTTTGTGTTTGTTTAAACTCTTGTTGCGTTTGTCTGAGATGTGTGTAGGCGCAGGAGGAATCTCACCTGTGTGTGTGTGTGTGTGTGTGTGTGTGTTCATGTGGTCAGACTGGTTGTTCTGGCCTCCTGTGCCTGCGGGCATCTGTGTATGTCATCTGGAAGATTCCACACATTTCATAAAGCAAGCGACTGATGTAGATGTAGATGCCAGTGACTGGTTTCTCCAGTTTGTATTACGTCGACAGGTTATACTGAAATTAAAGGACTTTTTTTCTTTATATCTTTTTTTTTTTTTTTTAACTCAAAAATGCATTTAACTATGGATTTCATACAAGCAGTGACTTGAACACACCTTTTATATGATTGAATACCTAAATTTAAATTGACTTTGAAATGTTAAAGTGGAAAAAAAAAAATCAATATACCCCATATGGCACAGAAAGTATACTATTAGAGAGATTTTGTAATGTATTCCAAAATGGTCAAAATATATTGCTAATATAGATTTTAAAATGCATCTGCATGATTATATTTTAAAGATGTTTTAGATGCTTACTGTACATCTCATATATTTTTAAATATATTTTCAATTTAAATTAATAAAAACAAAAAGTTTCAAATGCATTTTCTAGCTCCTTGACATACATTTTGCATTTGGCGTTTAAATATTTAAACAATTTATTTTCAATCTTAAATATATATTTCATTAAGCCATGCTATTTAACACATGATTTGTCACTTATCTGAAATATATAGTATATTTGGCCTATACAGTTAAAAAAAAAAAAAAAAAAAAAAAAAAAATTGTTCGAAATTTACACATTTGGAAACTTTATTGATATTATTATAAAATAATTTTAAAATGCTGATTTAAGATATGAACACTGACATGAATTTAAAGTCTCCCCCCTCCCAAAAAAAAAACAAAAAAACATTGCTTTTCCCTTTCATGCTTATTTGTCATTGACCCACAAATCATCAAATCTTAAATCTTTCAGTTCTGTGATATCTCGTGACTGTATCTTGTCATAATAATATTGAAAATGCTCTTCCTGTATATACTCTCTGCAAACACAGTCATGTATTTAAAAAGCACCTGGATTATCCGTCAGGCCAGTGACTCATTGGACAATGTTGGCTCAGTAATGAATATGCTGAAAGCTAGTCCTCTCTGTAGTACACAGTAGACATTGCTACTATTTGCTGTCACTCAGCATTCATTCATCTATCCACCCGTTTTCCAAACAGTTTGTCCTGTGTAGGATTGCTGGAGACTAACCCAGCGTCTCAGGCCATAGGAAACACCCTGTATGGATCATACAACAATTATATAATAGTACGGTCATCAGACAGGCAAACTTAGTGACGTCAGCCTCATAATCTGCTGTTGTTTAGGGCGAGCACACATCTATGTCTCTTAAGGCAAGCCATTACTCTTATTAAAACTTAATTCTGGGGGTTGAACCCTGAGCCAGGTCCCAGTCCATATCTAGAGACCAGTATATCCTAGAGACTTGTATATTATAATCTTGGCATGTTTTTAAGGCCAGTTAGAGTATGTGATTTGCATGCATGTGTAAAGTTTTGCATGAAGCTTATTGATGAATCAAGACTTGTTTGTGAAAAATGTATGTGAGCAGTTATTGAATGAAACCCAATGCCACTTTATCTAGATACCAGAGGCCAATTAATAACCACGTAACCAACCAAACTAACACGCCTAGCAACCAACCACCCAGTGAATGTAAATGTATTTATAAATAATAGTATGATGTCCCTCGTGTGTTTGTTTGTTTGTTTGCATGTCTGTCTCAGTCTGTAAATAGCCAAACCAAAAATGATTCAGACACCGGATATAATTTTTTTTTTTACTAGGACACTGTAGTTCATTTATGTAAGTGAGGATACCAAAATAAAGTGAACTGTGACATATTATACCCAAAAATTCTTCATACATTGGAATACCAGTAAAACTGATACAAATTTGGGACCGTAAATTATTCAGACACTTTGAACTGACCATGTTTTAAGTGTTGTGTTTTTTTTTTTTTTTTTTTTTCTTTAATTGCTAATGCAACCTTTTTACACCACAGACTGAACAAAATGAAGCGTTGTTTGGTAATTGGTTGAGCTAAATTGGTAATATTTAATTGTGTACTTATTTAACAGCTGCTGAATTTTTGGTTGATTAATCCATTACATATCTTTCTATCAAAGGTAGGCCTGTTTGACATCAAGATGAATTTGTTCTGACACAGTTTAACTCGGAGTTCTTGTCATATTTTATTACCGTTTTTCTAAACTGTAGCAAATAAACTGTGATAATGTGAGAAATGTTGAATAAATTTTGGTTTGACTGGAGGGATTCAGGAGTGAAGTTGCTGACCATCATAGAAAACAGCAGTTTTATTGGATTGTGCGTTGGTTTGTTGGATTGATGCCATTTCTCTTTGCTTTGGTATGTAGTTTATGTATCTTGGAGGCAGTCATGAAACCTTGTGTCACTGTGTTATCGCCTCCATCACTAAATATACAGACACTTGTGTTTACCAGTCCACAGGGGTCGAGACATCAGGGCGGTGGGCTTTGCTTTGATGGGACAGTATTTCCATGAACAAATCGTTTTGAGTACTTTTGCAGGTTTGGCTTGGGACATTACAAACTCTGCTGTTCTGCTTGAACATTGAAGAATCTCTCTACCTTTGTACATTCCTAAAGGAATAGTCCAGCCAAAAATGAAGATTCTGTTATCATTAATCATGTCATTCCAAACCCGTATGAATTTGAAGAATGTCAGTGACAAATTGGGCCTCTTCCTCATACATTGTAATCATATGACTCCAGAAGAGTTTAAATATATAGCTCAAAAGTCACATGAACTAGTTAATGACGCGTTTATTGTGCCGCCTTGTATTTTTTCATTCAGTCATTTTATGTAGCATGTGTTTGGAATGACGTGATTACATAGTGACTAGGGATAAGCATTTTTCAAAAATATTGTATTTGAATATTTGGGCTCATAAAAAAAACCCCGAATATTCAAATATTCGTTTATTTAAATGACTTTTAACGAGAAAGACGTGTTTTTATTTTTTTTAATAATCAAGTTTTTGTCACCATTTCTAAACAAGGTTATGATTAGACATTATACACAACATTCTTACACATTGCGTTATATCTCATGGTTTTCTTTTTTTAGTTGAAAACGTGTAAACGAAACGTATAAATATAAAGAACAAAAGCCTAAAGCAGACCATGCCAATTACTGCACAGAACGTACTTACAGTGGAGTCTGCTTGGGTTTATTGTGTTTATATTGTTTCACATGTTAATGTGAACGATAATATCCACATGCTCGGGTGAAAGTTGGCTCCTCAGTCTGATAACAATAAGAACGTGCGCCGACTCAAACATTCCAGAGACACAAAGATCATGGTGTGCTAAGTAAAGTTTCTCTCAGCGCTTTGTGTTTTCTTTTCTTAAACCACTCTCCCTCGAGGAAACTTAGGAATGAAGCATACATATGCATGTCTAACCCGATCTCATGAAAGTGCGTATCAATAGCACAAGTTCGTTTCGATTTGGCGTGCTATTTTTACGCATAAATTGACTTTGGCGTGCATATGATACGCAATGGGTAGGATTAGGGTTGTGGGGTAGATGCGTATCATATGTACGCCAACAAATTTTGTATCATATGCACGTGAAACTGTGTGATTATATGGATGCCGAACATGTGCCTATCATATGCACGCCAAAGTCAATTTTTGCGTATCAATACCACGAGTTTGTTTTTATTTGGCATACTATTTATACACGTTTTCATGAGACCGGGCTCGTGTGTCTCTATCATTTGGCTATCGGATAATCTCTCTTCTCGGTTCACTCGCGGTATATCTGCGCTCACCTGCAGTCGTGAATGCAGTGATGGACAGTTGTCTTTCCTCAGTCGACTGCTGTTGGGATTTCACGTGACTTCTCATTGTGGTGGTCATATTATGATAACTCGGTTTCTTTGATTAATTTGATCAAAAGTAATTCCATTTTGTAAGATCATTTAGTGAGGCCATTTAGATCAAAGTAATTCCAAACTTCACAAGACAGACGATGACATTCTGTGATCAAATACAATCAACTTGTTAACCTGCTCCACAGCGCCACCCAGTGCATTTAGTTATAAGTGACTTTTAGTTTGCAAGCTTAGGATTTATCATGGATTCCCTGCATTTACGATCAGCAAAGCAACAATACTTAATAATTACAGATCAAATATTCAAATATTTGACTCTTTGTGCACATCCCTTATAGTGACCATTTAAAGGGGTCATCGGATGCCAATTTTACACAGTTTACTATAATTCTTAATCTTAATGAAAAGTCCATAACATGCTTTGGTTAATTCTCAAAGGTAGTATAAAACAACACCTTTTTTACTCTGTCAAAATCAGCTCTGTTTACAGCAAGCCGCTTTGTTGCATGTCCTTTTAAATGCAAATGAGCTCTGCTGACCCCACCCCTCTCTTCCGAGCCGCTCTCTGAGAGACGGTAAACTTTAGCCGCATTCATCGTGAAACTTGCTACCTAGCACATTATTAGGAAAGGCGATTTGCAAAAAAAAAAAAAACTTGTTCTCTCTTCTTCTATAGGTGAAGCTGGATCACAAATGATTTGCGTGAACATAGACACATTTAGGTAGATCAGAGGGTCCGAATACCTTTTTTTTTTTTTTTTTTTTTTTTTTTTTTTTTTTTTTTTTTGAGCTTCGAAGCAATCAACACCGAATATTTGAAACTTCGGAGGGAGGGGGCTGAACATTCTTCTCTCTAATAAAGGCAGGAATCTCTGTGTGTCTGTCTGTCTGTTTGCATTTTTATTATGTCAAGAACATCTTCATTCAGTCGACTTGCTGCGGACCCAAGGGATAATATGGACACGCGACATGTCAGAATTAATAAACTTGTGATAAACTACAGAACAGCTCATGCCAGAAGCGCCGCGCCTCATGCGGGCAGGGCTTATATGCTCCGAGAACGGACACTGCACTATTGATACAAAACACACAGGTCTGTTAAGAACAATGTTTAATAAGGTAGCCTAACATTTTTCTAACAAACAAATCACTCCCAAATCAGAAATTAGCACCACAGTAATTATTGACGCCGTGAATGGTAGGCTATTTAAATAAAAGAACGAAAAATAAATGAACAAAGTTATAAATAAAGAACACGGTAGCATACTTTCAATAACAGCAACACACATTTTAATTAACGTTTAAATAAAATTAATTTGACTGCCGTATTCGCAAGTATTTTCCAAGCAAATTAAGTGCACATTTTTATCGTGTAAAATTACTGACTAACATGGCGGATAAAAGCAGCTGTTTTTTTACACCAACAATATACTACAGGTGTACTGCTTACAGAACTCAGGTGATTTTTCAAACTTGATGTACTGCTGTAAGCCAGTTTCAAATCGCATATTTGGCACACTGCCTTTGTCTCGTCCTCACTCAATTTAAAGTGGTCCCGCACAGCTGAGGTCTTTGGCATTTTTGTCTTCTCTTCCAGATGAACCGAATCTTGACATTCATGATGTTCACTCATGGGCGATACATTCAAGCGTGAATGAAAACCGTTCCGCGGGGGATGCCAGGGGTTCGAGGGGGAAAAAATAAAAGAATATTTGAATCTCAATTGAAAAACGAATGCCAACCCGAATATTTGAATATCCTGGTCCAGCCCTAGTCACCAGTGTCAATCAACAATCGTGGGAGGGGCCTGCCAGTGTGATGTCACACCACCAAGAATCTGAGAATGACTTGATATGAGAAAGTGGTTTGGATTTATCAAGATTTTTAAAAACGCACTGTGTGGATTTTTATCGTTATAACGTGGATGTGTACACACACTGCCAAGACGCACGTAAAAGTGAATTTTGCATCCGATGACCCCTTTAACATGTCAAAACCGTGACCATGCAGCATGAAGACTTCTCTTAAAGTAGGTCAGCATAGATTGATTGACAGGCATGATATTTGTTTTACTCTCCCGAAGGCTCTCCCTTTCTCAGTTCCAGGGGAAATTCCTCTTACTTCTTGTGTATTTGTATACACATTTTGATGGAACTTTCTGGAACTGTTTGGAGAACTTGTAAATTCATGTCAGTGACTGCCAAATTACAGTATGTGAAGATCTTGGTCCGTTATTGTTTTATCTGGCGATGTAAGGTGTAGGTTTTCTTGGCTCATGTTAAACAGGTAGGCAGTTATCCCAGTAATGTGGAGAGAGCATTGAGAAAATGCTGTGGAATTGTCTAATGACTCAGGAATGTGCTTTGACTGCAAAAACGAAATGATTTAAGGTAGTTATCATTTGCAACACATGGCAAGGCTTTTTGTATGTTGAACTTATCCAGATTAATAAACAGCTTTTACACATACATGGAGATATTGTGTATCTTTGTCATTTGAAAGTGATGACATTGTAAGAGTTTGATACTGAATTATTATTATTGGGCCTCATATTATTTATTTTTTCAGCATTTGTCTTGTTTTTATGTGGTATCTATCTATCTTTAAACGGCTCATTGAAACATGCCCCCAACATGTCTACGTGAGACAATTCCAACTTTGTAAGGACAGTCTGGCGCTTCAGACTCACAGCCTGTAAGTATGTTTTCATATTTAAAGAATTTACTACTGACTATTCAAACGCCAGTTCTGAGCATTGTAGAGTAGTGCTTGTTTGTCGTTTCTACGATCACAAATGCAGACATGGTAATGTTTACGCGGCGCGATGCAACATGATGCGTAAAAAGACAGTATAAGTCATTATAGCCAGCAATTATTTCCCCACTGGATGCAACAAATGCTTCGTTTACAATGGGTTTTATTGTTTGTTACAGTCTGTAAATGAGTTCAAATAGAGGAACAAAAACTGAACCATCAGCACAGTCTAGAAATACATGCACCGACTCAGCCAGTGACACCGAATAACTCCAGTTTACTCAGATCACTTATTTCTATGGAACTTAAGTAAAATATTAAACCTCAGATTTGTTCTGATTGGATGTGATTGTGTCGTGTGCAGAATTTCCCTTCCAGTGTGCATAAAACACATTTCTGGTCACTGGAAGTTTGTTGTGTTGTGTCTGGTTAAGACGGTGTAAATGAACACCTTTCACTGAACTGTTTGTGAAGTTTAATCGTTATGCCAACTATACTTCACCCAAATTATCATCTTCTCAGGGCATTATTTTCATATCTAACCAGTCAGCCTGTCAGACTGATTAAAAAAAACATAAAATCACAATGAAAACATGGAAAATCAGCAATTGATTTTTAGTTTGTGCAACTACTAGGGCTGCGTGCGATATCACAGAACCAGCTTTACTGACAAGATGCACATTGAATATCGCACGCGATTATATCGTGCAACCCTAGCAACTACTGTATTTGTCGTTCAAAAGTTAAAGTCAAAAATATTTTTAATGCTGTTAAACTGCAAAAATTAAACAAATACATTACCGTTCAAAAGTTTGGGGTCAATATGCTTTTTTTTTTCTTTTTTTTTTTTTTTTTGAAAGAAATTATTAATTTTATTCAGTAAGGACAACTGTTTCCAACACTGATAATAAATCCGTATATTAGAATGATTTCTGAAGGATCATGTGACACTGAAGACTGGTGAAATGATGCTGAAAATTTAGCTTTGATCACAGGAATAAATTACAGTTAATTATGTATTCACATGGAAAACAGCTATTTTAAATTGTAATAATATTTCACAATATTACTGATTTTACCGTATTTTTGATTATATAAATGCAGCCTTGGTGAGCAGAAGAGAATGTAAAAAAAAAAAAAAAAAATCTTACTAACCCCAAACTTTTGTATGAGTCATAAAGTTCATTCCTCTAATTCTCAAATAAACTGGATCAATCTGACATTGTTCTCTGTTCTGTTCGCATACACTGCACCACCTTTTCCTGTTTACATCAAATGACTCTTTTCTTTCAAGTCCACTGAGTTCTTCTGTGTCTGAATGAGCCAGAAATCTTTGTCCTGAGCAAAACAGTCTCACGTTGTACCTCATTTCCCCCACAGATAATGATCGAGTTTTGCCCTGGAGGTGCAGTCGATGCCACCATGTTAGGTAAGACCTGTATCTCCTATTGATTCCCTTCATGTTATCGTTTTTATAAAAGCCCCCCGCAGCTTCCTTTTTGATGATCTCTGTTATTAGCTCATGGGTGAGTAGGCAAACTCATTTTTCCCTGAAGTTAAAACAGGATATTGCATTATTTTGGGTGTTTTATGAACGAGCCAGTCAGGGTCACTTAAAGTTCATTGCCTTTGGTTGCACCGTCCTGCCTCTCAAACCCAAGTTTATTGAATATGCATGTTTGTGTGTTTGACATAGACAGAATTTTCATTTTTAGTTGAATAATTTTAAAAATAGGGTTAATTTTGTCTTTATAATATAATTGCTTTTCTTTTGAAGTGTTTGATGCACTAGTCTGAAGATTTTATTGTTTGTGTTTTTCAGAGCTGGACAGGGGTCTTGAAGAGCCTCAGATCCGGGTGATCTGTAAACAAATGCTGGAGGCTCTTCAGTATCTCCACAGCATGAAGATCATCCACAGAGACCTGAAGGCTGGAAACATTCTCCTCACACTGGACGGAGACATCAAGCTAGGTTTGTATATAAACACATCAGTCCTACGGATCATTGATTCAATCGGGTGCGGTTTACAACTGACATCCACGATTATGGAATTAAACAAGTTGTGTTGAGGTTTCTCTTCTGGATAAAGGCCATTTATTTGGTATTGTTTCTTTTTTTTTTTTTTTTTTTCTCAAGCACACAAACTC